>CABHPP010125993.1:681-36372 GCA_902168425.1 Peromyscus attwateri | reverse complement strand
CACACACACACACACACACACACACACACACACACACACACACACACCAAAAATGTTGTACTAATGAAACAAGACAAGAACACTATAATCAAACATTCAGAAAACAACCCTAATCTAGACCATATACTTGTAGGAAGATCTCTTGGCCCCAGGCATTGGAGGCCAACATGGGCAGCATAGCAAGATTTTATTTCCAACAGTCAAGAATGTATGCAATGACCACATTAAATACAGTCTTTAAGAATTCAAAAATATTTTAGAATTGTTAAATTAAATTTAACCAAACCCACCATGGTGCATAACCAACTGTAACCTAACTTAATGTGGAAACAAACTGCAACTTAACAATATATTCTTATGACAAGCAACTGAGTCTCCACCCATTATAGCAGCTTAGCTTTCAGCAAATCATAGGATACAACCTGTTTAGATATCTTTAAAAGGCAAACACTAAAATGTAGTCAAATCCAGCTATTTTTATGCATCTACTCCCTTTTCTTTTTTCTTTTGTTTAGTTTTGGTTTGGTTTCATTTTGTTTTTCAATACAGGGGTTCTTTGCATAGCCTTGGCTGCCCTGGAACTAGCTCCGTAGACCAGGCTGGCCTCGAACTCACAGGGATTCATCTGCCTCTACCTCCTGAGTATCGGGATTACTCTGTTCTATTATGTTTTCTATAAACACTGCCTGCCCACCCTCCTGGGTGGAGCTCTCTAAACTTGGTATTGCTTCAGGGTGCTGCCACTATATGAATTCTGTCTCTGCTGATGATAATACTTTTACTAAAGTTAGTTTCTCTAAAGTTTTTTTTTCTTTTTACAGAATTACTTAACATGAACTTAGGTTCATGTTAAGTATTATTAATAGAATAATATTACTAGGTAATATTACTAGAAAGGTGCTGGGGAACTAGTTCAGCCACAGATCAGTTTTCTAGCATTCATGAGGCCCTTAGTTCAGTCCCCAGCACCTCAGAGAAAGCAAAGCAAATGAAAGAAAAGAGCAAGAAATAGAAGTCTCTCTGAAAATATAGATTAAGAAATCACATTTTCTCTTTGGCACTTTTTGCTTGCTCTGATGAAATCAACTTCTGCATTCTGAGCTTTGCTATGAAGAGGCATATATATATATACACACCTAAGGGTGGCTTCCAACTAGCAGCCAGCAAGAAACAGAGACTTCCCAACAACCAGATGATTGAATTTGGAAGTGGCTGTCTTTTGGTAGAAACTGAGGATGACTGTGGTCCCAGCAGACACCTTGATAGCAACATATAGAAGAACCAGAACCAGGCATACTCATCAAGCCAGCAGAGGTACTCAAGAGGTACTCAGCTAAGCTACACTTGAATTTCGGGTGCATAACAGGGGCATAATAAAAGTTATGTAAGCACATACAAGACATAATATATCTCTTTGGATTTTTTTAAATTTGAAAACAAAATTTTTTGAGACAGGATAAAATTTGATCATATTCTAGCCCAGGGTAACCTGGAACTTGTTGTAACCTCAGCCAACTTAAAATTATTGATCCTGCTTCAGCTTCCTGAATGCTGGTGTTACAGTTGTCCACCACCGTGAGTATAGTGTTTGTTGTTTTGAGTTGCTAAATTTGAGTGGAATTTGTTATGTAGCCATAGATAACTAATACAATGATCATGGATGATTACTAATCTCAAGCCAGTTGAGCTCTATTCAGAATTTACAAATGACATATGATATCTTATTACAGATTCGTGCCCTGAGGAAATAAATACAGAGAAAATAGGGAGCATCACACTTGGACTATTCTAAATGGTGGAAATTTTGTTCTTTTCTCTCTGTCTGTTGAAATGTGCTGTGGAATAAGTTTCTCCAAAGAAAAAGATAGGCTCCCATGAATCCTGAACTACCACTAAGGCTGAGAATCTTAAAGCCTTGAAGAAAACTTATCAGGCTGGGGGGTGGGTTCAGCGGGTGAAGTGTGTGCTGTGCAAACATGAGGGTGCAAGCTTGGATCCGAAGCACCCAGGTAAAAGCCATGAGTGGCAAGGTCAGCGAGAGACCCTATCAAAAACTAAATAAAGTTGACAGAGGAAGATAACCAAAGCTGACCTTTGACCTCCATACATTGTACACATAGTCAATGCATACATGCCACAAAAAAAGAATTGGAAACCGTGTTTGTCTGTGATAAGACTGTCCTAAGAATTTTCATAAATGAATAATTTATAATGTATCAAGATTCCTAACCCTGAGTGACATGTATAATTATTAAGGTTGTAGACTGTAGGTATGTATGTTGTGGGAGAATTGTTTGCACTGCCACTCTGATGTGCCAATGAAGCCACGTTGAATCAAGGATGGAGTCAGGGATTGGCTGACAGGGATTATCCATAGAGATGTTGGAGGACTGAGGAAGTCAGATAGAGATGATAGGAAGAGAGAAGGAGAGGCTGAGGGGAATTTCAGGGGCTTTTAGATTGAGAAACCATGAAGAGTAGGGTCTGCCAGTTGCCCCTCTGCTGTTCCTTGGATTTATCAGCTTTTTAACCTCAATTTCTGACTCCTGAGTTTTTATTAATACTAGTAAAATTTAGGCAAACGTTACATATGTAGGACTGCCTACAGTATAAGTTAGTTACAAAGAACTGTGAAAAACCATGACCCCTCTACCTTGAGGATTAGCCTTGGTTCTGAACATATACTTTACTTTTTGATACATTTGTATAGTGTTGCACTGGTCATATAATTAATACTTTTCTTACATGTTGAGGAAATAACTTCCATGAAAATAATGACAACTATGCTATTAGATTACAGCTCAAGGATTTCTATGTGAAAAAAAAACAAGTTCTATAGAGCTGTTTGGGACTGGGGAATGTAGCAAGCATGGCAGAGTGCTTCCTTAGCACTCACAAAACTCTGTGTTTGATCCCTAGCACAGCATAAAACTGAGCATGATGGTGCACACAGCTAATCCTAACACTGGAAAGTTGGAGGCAGGAGAATAGGAAGTTCAAGATCTTCAGCTACGTAGCAAATTTGAGGCCAACCTGGGTTCCAGGAGGCCATATCTCAACAAAGAGCCTGCTTTTGTAGTTTCTAGACAGAAATATTTTATATTGTGATCGATGTTTCATATGTGTTTAAGGACTCAAAAATATTAAAGACAAGCAAAGCAAGCACATATCTGAGACACTAAGGCAGGAAGATTGCTATGAGTTCAAGGACAACCTAGACTGCAAAAATGAATACCAAACCAGTCAGGGTTGCATAGGGAGATTCTGTCTCTAACAAACTAAATGAATAATAAGGTAAACCAAAAAATTAATTTAAGGACTGCACTAGCAGTGGTACCTAAACAAATGAAAGCAAGCAGATAAGATTTCATGTAGGAACTAGTGTTTTTGCCAGCTCAAAGATGTTACCACTCATTGAGACAATGGAGGGGCTCAGTAGCAGGATACTTGCCTACCATGCCCAATGCTCTGGTTCACTTTTTTGTTTTTATTGTGATGCTCAGGAACAAATGCCTCACACATGCTAGGCAAAGGTTCTATCACTAAGCCCAGCAAGACACTGGGTTAGGTCTCCAAGAACCACAAAGAATGTGGCTATGGTAGACGATAAAAATGATTTTTTTCTTCAACACTCATAGGTTCTTATTAGGAATGAACTCCTGTAATTAAAGAGTAAGCATAATAAGAAAAATAGACAGTTTTGTGAACAAAATATTCCATATAGGAGTCACTCTAGTAGTTCTCAAACAAATTGTCTTGAATGGTAGCTTACAAAGCATCTTTAAAAACAACTAGTGTTGCCAGGCAGTGGTGGCTCATACCTCTAATGCCAGCACTTGGGAGGCAGAGGCAGGCAGATCTCTGTGAGTTTGAGGCCATCCTGGTCTACAGAGTGAGTTCCAGGACAAGCTCCAAAGCTATACAGAGAAACCCTGTCTCAAAAAACAAAAAACAAAAACAAAAAAAAGAAACAAAAAACAAAAAAACCTACTGCATTTTGAGCTGTGCATGTTGACACATATCCATTATCCTAGCTCTCAGGAGGCTGAGGCAGGAGCATCACGAATTTGAGGCTGGTAAGACAGGGAAAACTGAGGGAACATAGAGAAAGGTAAGAATCCTATTATCCTTCTAAATCTGGCTTATATCTCTTGCTGACTGAGGATCCAGAATTTTGATAGAATTGACCACACCATATCAAAGACTTACTGTAATAGAACTACATTTATGTGTTGAGATACAAATAAGAGTACTAAAACTGATAATAGTTCTTGCTAAAGATCAAAATATATGTCATAATGAACTCCTATGACCTTGATTTTAGCTTTATTAGCAATCTTTTCTTATCAATAAATCTGAACAAGGAACCCCATAGACCATTATACAATCTCATTTATAAGGTGGCCTTGAACACCTGATCCTTCGGTTGCCACTCCCTGAGTTCTGCCTAACCACACCCTGTTAGGCAGTTGATCTGACTTTACTGCTGTGGGAGTTTTAAGACAGGATTTCATGTAGCCCAGCTGTGCCAGAAGCTAACTGAGGCTGGGGGATAACTTTTAACTCCTGCTCCCACCTCTGGAGAAGGAGATTACAGACCCATGTGCCATTACCCTGATTTACAGAACGTTGAGGAATTGAATCAAGGATCTTTGATATGCTCGGCAGGCTCCAGACTCACTCTGCTAAGAAATTCTTTCAAATTAAAAAAAAAGGAACCAATTCACCTCTTAATTCTGAAGTGTTTTATGTAATCTTTAAACCTAGTTATACATTACATCCTTTGAACAACGTAACTTCAAAAGCCATAAAATCACACAGGTAGCTATTTAAATGTGTATCTTTTTTATGTATGCACTCAAGTCTGTCTCTTTGAGTCTGTAAACTCAATAAACTCCAATTCTACTTCACACTGACTCATCCTGAATTTCTGAGGCATAAGTCAAAACTCTGATTTACTGGAGTAGAGGTCTCTGAGAGCTCTTCAGTCTACACAGAGAGCAACATCAAGTTGCTTCTCCTCCTATTCCTGTGATAGAGCTGAAATGCATAGAAAGCTTCAGGCCATCCTGCTGGGCCTTATAAAAAGACATTGTCTCAAAACAAACAAGCAACTACAAATTTTAGACAAGTGATAAGACAGAGTAAGTCAAGATACAAAGATAGACAATTAGGTGATATGGAAAGGAAATGGACTCCTTCACTGGAGCATCTGACTGAAGTCTCTTGCCAGCTGGAAGTCAAGAATTCTAACACACTAATATGTATGTGTGTGCACATGCCAGCAACAGTGCACATGTGGAAGTCAGAAAACAACTTGATGTGTAACTTCTCTCTTTTCACCATGTGGGTGAGTCCTGGGTTTCAGAGTCAGGTTATCAAGCTCGGTGGCAAATGCCTTTACCCACTGAGCCATCTCACTTGCCCCCATATTAATGTTTGCTTCCAATAAAGATGCCCTTAATTCCTACATCTTTGTTGTTGGGTACACCTCAGGAAAATCCTTGCAATACATTTCAGTTCCTCAGCAACCTTATGAGGGTATCTTAATAATCTACCAAAATGGCTACAGTAAAGACAAGGTGAGACTTTCTATTGAGAAATGCATCCCACAGTCTCTTCTTTCCCTGAGCATCATTCTGACTATTAACCCCTATTCTTAAATCTTTTAAAAAACATCTTTTAATACATTCCAGCTCTGCTTTATATTGGCTTCTTCTGAAATTGTTTTTTTATGACAAAACCAAGCATCAAGCTTTACCTGAGTGGAGGTTATTGAGAACTCCCCAGGCTGCTAAAAGTTACAGCATGCAGCTGTGTCTCTGTCCCAGCAGCCCACTGACAAATAGAAAAGGAGCCGGGCGGTGGTGGCGCACGCCTTTAATCCCAGCACTCGGGAGGCAGAGGCAGGCGGATCTCTGTGAGTTCGAGGCCAGCCCAAGTGAGTTCCAGGAAAGGCGCAAAGCTACACAGAGAAACCCTGTCTCGAAAAAAAAACCAAAAAAAAAAAAAAAAAACAAAAAAAAAAAAAAAAAGAAAAGGAATATAAGTCTATATGAGCAGTACTTGGGGGAAGCTATACCTGTAAATCAAATGTAGGTAAAGCTTGTTCATCTAGATTCTTCTTGTACCACTGTTCTTCTAATCTGAAGTTTCTGCTACCTGCCCAAATCTCACCAAGAAAAAAAAAAAAACAAATACAAGTAGAGATTGATGGGAGAATCAGTTTTTTAATCAGATTCCAGCCTGAGGCAAATGTGATAGACCTTCCACCTTAAAGATTCCCCCATTCTCAAAAAGGGATGTATCTCAAGGTTCTTCTTATGGAATGGTGGATTTGGGGCAGCAAATTCGGCCCTATATGAATGTGTATTGTTGACACAAGCATGACCGTGTCAAAGTCCCCAATATTCCAGACCCATAGTAATGGCAAGATCTTCTATGGTTTGGGCTCAGGGGGCTGAAAAGACCTTCCCCCGGTCAGAGTACAGATGTTGATGAACTAACTGTTGACCTTGAGCCAAAAAAAAAGAGTATGTTCAGAAAATTGTCAGCCACAGCTTCCTTCTCCTGGGTGAGAGGGCGAGGCAAATATCATCATTACTGGCTCTTAATCGCCAAGAACTATTAACTTAATAGCTAAGAACTTAATATTTAAGAACTAGGCCTCAGTTCACAAACAAAGGGTAATTCAAACACCAATGCCCCTGACAGTAAGGACAAGGAGAATTGCATGTACTGTGTATGTCTGGGCCAACTCCCCCCACCCCCAGGTACCTTAAGGCAATAACCAAATAAGGACAAGGCCTGGGACTTGACCAGACTTGCCCAAGAATGGAAAGCTATAGCCTTAGCTCACCCCTGCTAGACCTAACCAATTAGAGATGTACTAATACGATTGCAATTTGCATTAGCCAATCCTAGGTAGAATGATCACACTGCTTTTAGAATTCCTTTAGTTGTGTGTAAAAGAGCCTGCAAGCTTTTCCTGGAGGTTGCCATTTTTGCCTTTTTGTTAAATACGCAGCACCAGTATGCTGGTACCTTCTCAAGATAATAATATGATTGCATACACGGATGGTGGTCTTTTGTGGGACATCTCCATGACCCTAACACTGGGATCACTGCAGTCTGAGACTACTCTCCTACAGAGACCTTCTACTGACATTAGTTAACTCACCTCCTCATTCACCTGTATATTAAAAAAGGAGCTGAGGCTTCAGGCTGCTGCTTCATTTCCATCAGATTATATAGCTCACCTGACCCCAGCTCTTCTGTATGTGTGTCTGTCATTTTTTCATTCCCCTTTACCCCAGTCAAGGCAATATGAAAGTGTTCAGGTAGAGGCAGTGTATGGAAAATCCCAGTTCATTTTTCCAGAATATAGTGAAGTTGTTTGTCTCTGGATCCATTCAGGTCTTTTCTTTGACAGTTTGCTAGCCAAAGCTATCTCTCATCTTCTTTTTTAAATGTCAGCTTCAAGCCAGGCCTCCTGTGAGCACACCAGCTTTGTAAGGGAAAGTGATAAAGGTTGGGAGGAGGAAGGCGTGGCAGGGAGGAAAGCTGAGATAACAAGACCGTTTACATTGCATATCAAACCAAATGTGAGGGAAGGGTAAGCTATTTCTTCCTGGCAAGGCACAGCTTATTTCTCATACGTTCTTATTTTCATCTTCAGGTCAAGTAGGGTCCAATGTTGTCTTTGTTCTTCCTAGAGAAAGGGGTAGAGTGCCTTTAGTCTTTGGAAATCTGTATACTGCATTTAGTCAAAGAGGAAGGCAAAAGAGATCTCCTGCATCTGTTTCTCCTTAACTGCCTTCATCTTGTTAGTGGTAAAGGGATAGAGACACAGCTCTACACTGCCACCCTCACTAGCTTGAGAAATAGACTTTGTGGCTTTGCTATTCAATTGTGCTGGAATTCTTGCTACTCTCCTAGCAAAGGTCTTCAACCAGATTCCAGCCTCAGAGGTTTTTTTCTCTTTCCCATGACTCCAAGATTTTTTCTGTTTTTTTTTTATACTGACTCATTATCCCCTTCTGATAGATAAACTACCTTTCTATCATGTCTCAAGCTCAACCACCCTTTGGATTTGGGAGAGGAATATTTTGTACTTCCCATAACAAGCTGCATTGTATTCTAGGCCTGTTGAATATATTGATGGTATCTATGAAAGAATGATGAGATTTGGGTGGCATTCAGATATTTCTGTGTCAGGATCCTATAGGAGAGTCAACCTGTGGATCCTGTAGGAGCAAAAAGAAAAATTTCCTCTGCCACCTGAAAGTTCACTGCAATGAAATGACAACACGTTAAATAGAAAGGACACCACTTTCTCAACAACAATGGAACCATGCACAGATTAGGATAGCTAGATGAAGGCTGGAGAATTGAAGGTTACATACTTTTCTTCACAGAGAAGAGGAAGGTCTTGAGGGACTTTAAATGGCTATTAAGGAAATTAATAGATACAGGGACAGAAACTAGCTTGCAAAACAATTCCCGTTGGCATTTGAATGAGCCCTTGGGACTGACAGCATCTAGAAACAAAGTCTGTCTCAAATAGGCACAGTCTGCTTTTCTGAGATGGGTAATGAGACTTCCCAGTGGAGGTGGAAGACAACTGTGCTCCCTTCTGTGACTCTACCCTTAATGCAAATTTAAAAAATTACAGAGAGAACCTCTTTGCAATGGTCAGTGATAATCTTTAGGATATTTTCAGAGCCCTGACACTAGTAACGGAGGTCATAAGAGTACATGAATTCATTAGTCAAAGGGTATGGAGTGATCAAGACCCAAGGGTAAAACACTGACATACAAAAGAATATCCAGAAACAGGTAGAAGAAAAGATATCAGAGATAATCAGAGCTAAATTCAAGAGTATGGTATGCTGGAAGTGAAGGGAAAGGAGTACTTTAGGGACAGAAGGAATTCTGAGTACTGGAGAAAGCTAAATAATATGCCAGCCAAGATATGTTAAACAAATTAACAAAGGCAGGTAGGACAGAGTAGTAAGTAGCAGTAGGATACACATTAGGAAACTCAGAAAGTTTGGCTATGGAAAGGGACTGAGAAAGCAACTAAGGAAGAAAATGAGAATGAATTGAAAAAACACCAGGTGAAATAGGATGGGACTACAAAAGCCTTTTCTGAAAGGATGATAAATGGCACTGGTGGCAACGCTGGTTACCGCGTGGAAAAGTCATGAGCCACAGCCACAACTACCTAGTTACAGAGAGCTTTATTAAGAGGAAGAGGGGGGTGGGGTACAAGAGAACCAGGCCTGGGAAGGAGCACATGCAGAGGGCAGAGAGAAAGATGGGGGGAGAGCAGAGCAGAGCAGAGAGAGGGTAGGATCTGCATCCAGCTTTTTAAGGGCTCCCATTACGGAGCTACACCACGCATGCGCTGATTGCGTGACCATGATGTGTGCACATAGTCACCAACACACATTGATGACATAAGCAAAAGGTAAGTCATGTAGCTAGAGTGAGGGCATAATTCTAACATTTTCTTCTGCTTTTTTTTTTGTTTTGTCTTAGTAGGATAAACATGAGCTGCAAGACCCAAAGTTACAAGTTTTAATTACTGTGCCTAAGAGATCCATAAAACAAAAATGCCTCTGACCTGTAAGTCTCTTGCCCCAGGACAGGTACTTCCTGAGATGTTGGAGGCTGTTGTTCATGTAAGATAATAAGCCACATGTTTTCATTTCCTTAAACAAGTTTGACCCAACCGCAGTTGATGTGCTTGATTATAAATAGGCAGGCAGTACATAGGCAGGAAGTACGTCAGAATGTATGCATGCTCCCATTGGATGAAGGCAGCAGGTACATAGCTCATGGCCATTTTCTGGGAACCCTGGAATGGACCTGGCTAGAGTCCATCATCCTGGCCAATATTTAAAGTTTGCTTCAAATTTGGCTCAAAATTGTGAGAGTAGCCTTATTCTTACCCAGTGGGATTGACAGAACATATTTACAATTTTTTGGAAAGGAAAGTTTAGAAATAAAATGGTTGACAAATAAAAGCAAAAGATAAAAAGCTAGGGGCTAGTGTAGTTTTTTATTTTATTTTATTTTATTTTATTCTATTTTATTTACTCTTTGGGGACCCAGCACCCAGCTCCAAAATAAATACATGGAGACTTTTTCTTACTTATTTTTACTTATGAATGCCTGGCCTTAGTTTGCCTTGTTTCTAGCCAGCTTTTCTAACATAAATTATCCTGTTTGTCTTTAACTACATTTTACCTTTAGGCTTTTTACCTTCCTTTATTCTATGTATCTTTCTTTACTTCTTAGTTTGTGCCTGGCCATGAGGCTGGCCCCTGGTGTCCTCCTCTCCTCCTTTTCTCACCCCTCCCTCTCCTCTCAAGCCTACAGGTCTCCTCCTATTTATTCTCTCTGCCTGGCAGCCCTGCCTATCACTCTCTCCTGTCCAGCTAGCTATTGGCTGTTCAGCTCTTTATTAGACCATCAGGTATTTTAGACAGGCAAAGTAACACAACTTCACAGAGTTAAACAAATGCAACATAAAAGAATGCAACACACCTTTGCATCATTAAACAAAGTTTCCACAGCATAAACAAATGTAACACATCTTAAACTAATATTACACAACAGGCTAGGGAGATGGCTCATACTCTAAAGGCCCTTGCTATACAAACCTAGTGATCTGAGTTCATCCTTATAAAGGTGGAAGGAGAGAACTGATTCCACAAAGCTGTCCTCTGATGCCACATGTGTACCTGCATGCTTTCCCTCACACATGTATAACACACACACACACACACACACCACAACATTTGTATTTGAAATCAAATATTATCTCTATATCAACTGCCTTCACAGCAAATTTTGTTAATTGTTTTGGAATTCTTCACTCTTGGCTGTGTAAGAAACATTTAATATAGCCAGATGGTAGTGGTGCACGCCTTTAATCCCAGCACTCAGGAGGCAGAGCCAGGCAGATCTCTGTGAGTTCAAGGCCTGGTCTACATAGTGAGCTCCAGGACAGGCACCAAAACTACATGGAGAAACACTGTCTCAAAAAACCAAAAAAAAAAATTTAATATTAGTCTTGGCATAAAAAACTAGAAAACATTTGCTAATGACAAGAAATTTAAATATTTTTATCTCTTCCACCTTCTAAAACTTTTTAAAATATAAGACTTTTATTCAAATTTTTATCTCTTTCACTTGGTAAGACCTTTATCCAAGTGTTTTTTATTTTTTGAAATTAAGTGTAATTATACCATTTCCCCTCCTCCAGTTGCTCCCATGTATACCACCCTTGATCTCTATCAAGATTCATGGCCTCATTTTAATTGTTGTTACCTATATTTTTTATATATGTATTCTTTTTTTTTTTTTTTGGTTTTTTGAGACAGGGTTTCTCTGTGTAGCGTTGCTCCTTTCCTGGAACTCACTTGGTAGCCCAGGCTGGCCTTGAACTCACAGAGATCCGCCTGGCTCTGCCTCCCAAGTGCTGGGATTAAAGGCGTGCGCCACCACCACCCGGCATATATGTATTCTTTAACACATAGAAACAACTTATTCAGTCTGTATGTTCCCTGTAAACATATGTTTTAGGGCTGACTGTTTGGTATTGGCTATCCAATTGCTGTTTCTCCCTTGGGAAGACTATTTCTCTCACTCTCAGAATTCCTTCATTGCCTATAGATCTTTGTCTAGAGTTTAGGCCCTGTGAGATTTCCCACTGCCATGTTAGCATGTCTATTGTTGCAAATGTTTTAATCTTCCCCCACCAAGTTATATACAAAGGCCCTGCTGCATTTTGGGAACATAAGTGACTTAAATGGCTTATGCCTGCATGCTTTCCTTCATTTCCTTTGTGCTGATTCTTTTAAAACTATCCAATCATAAAAGACTGTGAGGTCCAACCTCAGCCTATAAAGAAAAGGCATAATCACCCCCTGCATTGGAACAAAAACCAAGTGAACTTCTTGTCCTGGTGCACTTGTGAATAGCATATTCCTCTGATCAGAAGTAAAGTTTTGCCATTTTGAGACACACTCATTGGAATGGTGGTCTCTTTCTTTGTAACCAGGAACTTATTTCTAAAAGCTATCAATAGACTTCAAAAAGACTCTGGGGTAAAGGACTCCTTCTCTCCTCATCCACAGAATTTTCCCTGCTTTCCATCCTCTCTTATACAGAAAGGGAAAAGAAGGTATGGAAGAAGAGGGGAGAACTAGGGTGGGGGAGGGAGAGACACACAGACACAGACACACACATGGGAGAGAGAGACAGAGAGGAGGGAGGGAGGGAGGGAGGGAGGGGGAGAGAGAGAGAGAGAGAGAGAGAGAGAGAGAGAGAGAGGGGGGGGGGAGGGAGGGGGGGGGGAGAAGAGGAACAAAACAAAGAAGCAAGAATGGTAAGAACACTACAAGGAGAAAAAGTTTAGTTGCCTAGACCCTCCTTCAACTCGAAGGAATGAGGAAAAGGCTGCTGCTGCAGATACTGACAATGCCTCCTAGATTTAATGATAGAGAGTTGAGAAGAGTTTGTTATCCAGGCCTCATAAAAGTAAAAATAGCCAGGCAGTGGTGGCAGAGACAGGCAGATCTCTGAATTCTCAAGGCTAGCCTGGTCTACACAGTGAGTTCCAGGACATCTAGGCCTACATAGAGTGACCTTGTCTCAAAAGAAAAAAAAAAGAATAAAAAGAAATTCAAAGGTACAGACTTATAAGACACAAGTAATAGTAATAACTGATCATGGAAATTCATTTCATTTATCTAGCACTTTAATATATTTTATGAGGATACTTTAATGGAAAATATTGTCTTAACTTTATGAGAAGGTGAGAAGTAATACAAGGTTCCTCTGCCTTGGAAAATGATGACAACACTGTCACCTCTCAGAGCAATCCCTCCTCTCACAGACCTGAAATTCATAATCTTCCTACCTCATTCTCTTCAGTACTGAGAAGACACAACACTGTGTAAAGCACTTTTCTTCTCTCTCTCTCTCTCTCTCTCTCTCTCTCTCTGTGTGTGTGTGTGTGTGTGTGTGTGTCTGTCTGTCTGTCTGTCTGTCTGCCTGCCTGCCTGCCTGCCTGTCTGTCTGTCTGTCTGTCTGTTTCAGGGCTGGATGCAGAACCAGGGCCTCGTGGATGGTAGACAAGTGTTCTGCTGTTGAGCTCTAGAAGGCACTAGTGCTCTTTCCCAGAACCAGTGCAGTAGCACTCTGTTTTCCTCATGCTATCCTTGTCCCCTTTAACCCACACTTCCCATAGAAGCTATAACATAGATTAGACCATTAAGGTCCCCTTCTGAAAACTTTACAATGGTTTCTAACTGCTCAGAAATAAATAAAACCCCAGATCCTAGACATTTATGGCAAGATTCTACAGGGACATTCTCTTGCTCACCTGTAGAAGAAAATTAACTTTTTAAAAGCTTCATCAGTTCTTGGTTCCAATGGACCCTATAACAAAAGGCAGATTAGCAAAAGAAAAACTACCACGTTATTAATGCATGCAGTGCGCTGTACTTGGGGAAAATCACAAGGAAAAGTACCAAAGGGTTGGGTGCAGTGGCCCACACTTATAATCCTAACACTCAAAAGCTGAGGCAGAAGAATCACTGTTTCAAGAACAGGCTCACTGTGAGACTGATGAGCGAGAGAGGTGGGGGGAGGGGGAAGAGAGGTAATGCAAAATACAGGAATGGTTGGTCAGTGGGGTCTCATAACCCTCAAATATGACAAGCTATCACTTTTGCTGTTTGTTAACCTCCAGACCTTGATGGTGAGAACCTATTGCTGAAGACACTGCATACTTGAGTCATAGAACATGACTCAAGAACATACTTCGGGGCTGGAGAGATGGCTCAGTGGTTAAGAGCACTGACTGCTCTTCTAGAGGACCCAGGTTCAATTCCCAGTACCCACATGACAGCTAACAACTGTCCGTAACTCCAAGATCTGACACTCTCACACAGACATACATGCAGGCAAAGTACCTATGCAAATAAAATAAAAATAAAGTAACTATTAAAAAAAAGAACATAGTTCTTGTTCTCATGGAATGTAGTCAAAGAAATCATGTTAGTTTTTACCAGGAAACTTTGCCCCCACTGGCTACCTTTAATGGTGCTAAAAGGCACTATGCATACTACTGGATGAGAAAAGTCATCATCAAGCATATCAAGGGTGAATTCTGGAAAGTATAGTATTGACTAGCCCAGCAAGATATGCCAACTATTTCAAAAGTGGTGCAAACGGTTGGGAGTAACCAATCACTTTCTGCTCTGAGTTACAACTCACCTGACCAGCTGGAACTCATTCTTGACACAGTTACTTAGGTCTTCTAAAAAGTTGTCTTTTAAATATAAGAAAGCTAATTATACAAGAAAAGGCATGTGTTAACTATTGTCAGGTCTAAGAGTGGAAAACAGATGCAAGTTTCTCAGAGAAAGAATACCACAACCAGGTAAGGACCAGTGAGTTTGAATACTCCTATTTGAATTTGGAACAGTTACTGTCAGCTCTCAGCCACCTAGTGATGAGAGCAGGGGAACAGTACCTCTGAGTGGTGAGGGGGCTACTTCTTCATTTGCATATGAAAGACACATTGCTAGAGTGCCTCCAGGAATCAAAGTATCAAAGCCCATGATGGGAAACAATTCAGTACACTAATACATGTAGTAGGAAAGAAGAAAGGAAGACTGACTGAAAGAATAGGAACCAGCTGAACTAAAGAAGGGAAGTAGAGTACTGTAGTGGGGGAAGATATGGGGCAAGAGAACAAAACATAATAACACATTTATATGCAAACTAAGTGGCTTTTTTGTATTGACTTGTATGCTAATTTAAAAACAATTAAAAATATACTAATAATGCATGAAAAATACTGGCTTTGAACTCTACTTACACAGAATCTTCAGAAAATAATAATGTTGTAGAGAAATGACAGAAGCTAGAGTCAAGTTTGGTAGCACACACTTGTAATTGAAGGACTCTGGAGGTGGGTGCAGGAGAATCAGGAGTTCAAGGCCATTCTGAACTGCATAGTGAGTTCAAAGCCAGCCTAGGCTAGATGAGGTCCTGTTTCAAAAATCCAAAAGACATGTTGCCTTGTAACTGCAATTAAGTACTAAACAGAAGATGCAGTAGGACCTGCTGCAGATTTAAGGACAGCCTGATGTATATAGCCAAAGTTCTAAGTCAGTCAGGACTACATTTAAGACCCCAACTCAAAAAAGACAACCCAGACAGAGCCAGAAAAACTAATGTCACATATTCTCTCTCATATGAAGCTCCTGGCTCCAAATCCTTAGGTGTGAGTACATACCCTGGAGTAATTGAAGAAACCAGGTAAGTAAAAAGGTACTATTTCCAGAGTTGGCAGTAGAGGGGAGGAGCAATAGAGAAGGAATTACAAGCTATTGATGGGAGAAATGGAAAACTGGGGGTTTCTAATTAGGGAGGGAAAGGGAGATAAACACAGAAGAAGGAGAGAGGGGGTAAATACAACAGTAAGAATGTCTAGAAAAGTCATAAAGAATACTATTAACTACCTACCTAAAAATATACCAAACAACTATGATACATATAAGCCTCTGTATACATATATAGTTTTAAATGAAAATTTTCCATCTGGGATGACAATGCTTCATCTAAGAGGACCATCTAACAAAACCCCCAACACCAGGTATGAGAAGACCTCTTGAATTGTTCATCAGGGACATTCAAGAGACTCCCAAAACATTACAGACTATTGCTATTGTCTCTGCTTGCCCCAGAGGTGGAAGATAAGTCCTATTGCTGAAGACTATACACTTCAGGAATAGTACCCAGAGCCCCCTGATCAGGAACTGACCTGAATGCCTTGTTCCTGAAGACCAGCTTTCATGATACCAGAAGGTACCATGTAAGCTTCCAAAGGAGGGAGGCAACCAACAGTCCCACTCAGCCCATGGACCAGCCACACCAATTACCAGCATGGTTTGATAACTCTAAGGGTACAGTAGTGGCATACCTTAGTGCTAACCAACAAATCTCTAATTAGACTTAAGACCCAAGGCCCACTGAACAAGAGGGAGATCATTCCTAGTATTAGAAATCTGGCCAGTTACCCAGGGCTAGTGAAAGTCATGGATCTTAGAGGAAGATCTACAATTGCCACTTTACTAAAGCTACATAATCTCTAACTACATTCTAAATATTTGTCCTTATTATATCCACCGGTAAGTGTAGTCCTCACCCCTTGTCAAGGAATTTTCTCTTTGTAATAGATGGAGACCAACACAGAAAACCACAAGCAATCAAAATGCAGAGTAGTGTAGCCCAGTCTCAATGGATACATCTACAAAAACATGTCTGCACCTAAGTGTCAGAGAATATTGGTTCTTTATTTCCACCATGTGGGTTCCAGGGATTGAATTTAGCTCCTCAGGATTAGCAGCAAGCACCTTCACTCACTAAGCCATCTCACTGGCCCCTGCTGCTTCATTATTGTTTTTCAAATTATTATTTAGTTCTTTTCCTTCCTCCTTCCTCCTTCCCTCCATCCCTCCCTCTTCTTCCTTCCTTCTCTACCTCCCTCCCTCGCTCCTTCCTTTCTTCTTTCTTTCCATCTTAGATATTTCACCCAGGACCTTGCACATACTAGGCAAGTACTCCACCACTGCACTATATACCATCCTTAAATTTATTTTTAACTGATACATGAAAGCATACAAATTGTACATATTAATGGGTGTTCTGGTTAGATTTTTTTTCTTCAACCTGACCCAAACCTAGGCACATCTGGGAAGAGGAATTTCCTCTGTTGCACTGACCTGATGGCAAGTCTGTGGGGATTTTTTTTTATTAATGATTGATGTGGGAGGTCTAATACCACTGGGAGGGGTGGCACCCCTGGGCAGGTAGTCCTGAGTTATGTAAAAAGAAGTCTTGAGCAAACCACGGGAGCAAGCCAGTAAGCAGTGTTCCTTTATGGCCTCTGCTTCGGTTCCTGCTCTTTCTGCCTGTGTTTCTTTTGATCATATAATATTTTATTACAGAAATACAAAGCAACCTAGAACAATGGGAAAATACATGTTGTTTTGTGTCAAAGAAGCATTTTTGGGCACGATATATTCGATATATTCTGATTGTCTTCATATCCTTCAAGATCCATCCTTATTACAGTTTTTTATGAAAAATGCTTCTTGTTAGGGCCAGGAAAATTCTTCTGTGAGTTAAGGCAATTACCTTCAAGTGTAACAACCTGGAATTTTAACTTCAAGGCCCACATAGTGGTAGGAAAGAACAGACTCCTGCAAATTGTCATCAAATGTGAACCTTGGCACATATACTCCCCTCAACAACAAACAAATGAAAATTTAAAAATTAAAAAATACTTCTTTTTCAACTATGCCAAGCCCTTGATCAACACTTGGCCTTAAACTTGCTCTTTCTCGGCCTACAGCTTTGCTCAACTTATAGCATGACTGACTCCTATCAATTTTAATGTTACTCCAGTAGAAGTTCTTCCTTGTTTCAATTCACTCTTTATGATAGTGCTATACCCCACATCATAATACATAGAGGGAAATCTGTAATAAACTTTTTGAATACTTGTACTGACTGTGTTAGTCAGCTTTACATTGCTATAACAAAATACCTGAGATAAGCAACTTAAAAGAAAAAAAAAGTTTTGGTTTCTTATTTCAGAGGTTTCAGTTGATGATCACTCAGCTCCATTATTTCTAGAACTACACTAATACAGAATGTTATGGTGGGGACCACGTGGTAGAGCAAAGCAGTTCTCCCTCATGTGGCCAGGAATCAAAGAAGAGGAGTGAAGGAGAGTACACTCTTCAAGAGCATGCCTCTAATGACTTCATTCTTTCACAGGGTCCACTTTCTACTGTTTCCACACACCTTTCAATAGCCTAATAAGCTATGAATCTATCCATTTATGAGACCAGAACTTCTATGGTCTGATCAATTTCAAAGGCCATATCTCAGAACACTGCCACATTGGAGACCAGTCCTTCAACACATGAGCTTTGCAGAGGGACATTTCTTTCATTTCTTTTTTCTTTTCTTTTCTCTTGAGACAGGGTATTTCTATGTAGTCTTGGCTATCTGTAGATAAGGGCTTGGAACTCACAGATGTCCTTCTGCATCTACCACCCAAGTGCTAGGATTAAAGGCATGAGCCACCATGTCCAGCTTCCAGGGGACATTTCAAATTCAAACCATACCATTATCTATTTTCCCCTTTAGAACTCATATTCCCCGACTACTTCCAAAGAAGAATCTTATAAAGTCCCATAGCAATGAAAGATGGTGGGCTGGAAAGATGGCTCAACAGTTAAGAGCACTTGCTGCTCTTCTACAAGACAGGAGTTCAGTTCTCATCACCCATGTAGAGTGGCTCACAGTCACTCTTAACTCTAGCTCCAGGGGGATCTGATGCCCTCTTTGGGCACCTGCATAAACATAGCACACACTCAGACACACACACACACACACACACACACACACACACACACACACACACATAAATACTTTTAAATCCTTGTAAACTATCTTAAACATGTGAATTAATCACATCCATAATAGTGAGCAAGAACAGATGTTAACTATTATTAAATTAAAATAATTGCAATGAGAAAAAGTTTGCAACAAAACAAATCTGTGCTACCAGATAATGACATGATGGCTTTGGGGAGAAAGGATCATTAATTGGGTTTTTAGGGAGCTGGCAATGTTGCTTTATGTAGGTGCTCACTATCTAGGTGTATTCAGTTTAAATTAATACACCATTGGCATATAACAACAACAACAACAACAATAATAATAATAAATCTCTTAACTAAAAGAAAGGCGAGAGGATGAAGAGATGGCCCAGTGGTGGGTTAAGAGCATTTGCTGCTTATATTACTCAGGGATTTCCAAAGGAACAGAACTGATAGAATGAACCTATATATATTAAAAAGGAAAATCTAACAGGACCCACAAAGCCTGTGAAACTCAGGGGGAGCAATTCTAAATCCAAGGAAGAACTGACCTTGATTCAAAATATGCTACCATAAACCTCTACATAAGACGAGTAAGCTCCATTTCCGGCTTAGGATCAGGGTCTGGTGAAGGGGCTGTCTGTAGGCGCCATGTCGGGCTGCAAAGGTGGCAAAAAGAAGCCCCTGAAACAGCCCAAGAAGCAGGCTGAGGAGGTGGATGAGGAAGATGAGGCTTTCAAGCAGAAAAAAAAAGAGGAGCAGAAGAAACTCGAGGAGCTAAAAACCAAGGCTGCGGGCAAGGGACACTTGGCCACAGGTGGAATTAAGAAATCTGGCAAAAAGTAAGCTGTTCCTCATATCTGAGATGATGGTGAGCCTCTTCTATTCCTATTTAAACATCTGGATTCCCTGCCATAACATCTTTGCCACCTACAGCTAGAATGAAGTGTTACCCTGGAGCCTGTTAAACATCTGGATTCTCTACTATAACATCTTTGCCACCTATAGTTAGAATGAAGTGTTATCCTGGAGCCTGTTGTACATTGTAATAAACTTTTGTAAACAATAATAATAAAAATAAATAATACAGTGGCTCATTGTCTCTAGTGTTCAGCAATTCCTACCTCAGCTGCGAATTTAAAGTAAACCCAGTCCGAAATCCTACTAGAGCTGTTTCATCTTTGTTGTACTCTGAATTCTGTATCACTTTGAATTAATTAAACCAACTCATTAAAAGGAAAAAAAAAGAGCCAGGACAAGCAGAATAGGGAAACAAAAGCATACTCTTTACCCAGGCCCATACAAAGGCCAGACATTATATGACACAGAAATCACTGTCCCCAAAAGAACTGCAAGTTATGCCAGTGTTTTTCAATGCTGTGGCAGACATAGTGGTCCTTTTTTACAGACTCCATTTTTGAGATTGAGACATTCATTATCCCAGCTGCTGAGAGGATTCATGGCTAAAAGATGCAGTTCAGTCTCTAAGAGTTGTCGAATGCCAAAAAGGGCCTTAAGGTCATGCTTCTTGTCTAGGTGTAGAGCTCATCTGATGATGGGCAAGGCTGATGGTAAAAGCTTGGTCCCTGTATCTCGAGACAAGACTATGCTGAAAGGCATTCTAGCTTCAGACCTTCCACAACCCCAGGTGAGTCCTCCACATAGCACACCTCCACATACTTCTCAAATGTCCTGCTTTCAGAACATGTGCACTTCCAAGGTTGACTTCTTCTGATGCAGATCTCAAAGATGACCCCTGATACATGTCCTGCACACCAAACTCTGGCTCAGCCTCAGCCTCTGGGGAACAGGGAGCTTGAGCTCAAACAATCCCTTATGAAACATTAAAGGCTTTGGCAGTTTAGAAAAGAGAAATGCTGTGTGCACAAACAGCTAAAACACAAATGCAGTAACCAATGTTTCCCTTAGAAGATTATGTTAAGAGTGATAAACTGAGCGGGACATGGTGATACATGCCTTAGCACCCAGCTCTCAGGAGGCTCATGCCTGACTAAACAGTGAGATCTTGTATCAACTAAAAATCAAATAAATGAGGGCACTGAGATGGCTCAGTGGGTAAAGGTGTTTGTCACAAAGCCTGATGTTCTGAATTCAATCCCTCTGAGACTCACAAAGTGGAAGGAGACAACTGACTCCACCCAGATTGTTCTCTGACATCCCCATGTACTATGGAATGTACAAATTGACCCATATACATACATATACATACACACAAAAAATAAATAAATGTATTTTTAAAAGTAAAAATAAATAATCAAAAGTGATATACTGTGAAACTTTGGAAGACATCAATATGAAACTTTAGAAAAGAGACGTGTCTATATGTTTCAGTCTGAAATATAGTTATTTTAAAACTGGAGATCCAGGCATAAATGCTGAAGTTTCATTTGTGATACATTTTGCATAGAGCTATAGGTTTATACTTTTTAATATCTAAGAAGCTCATACACATCAGTAAATAACAATAGGAATATTTTAGCTATACAAATGTTTAATGATACAGAACCATCAAAGAATAAGTACAATCTCCAGTAATAAAAATATAATTAAAACAAAGCAATATTTCCCCCATTAAATTATCACATGCTAAAAAGTCCTAAAATTTCTAAACTTGGTGGGGGGTTGGGAAAACAAGCATGTGCTACAAGTGAGGTAAAAGTCAACAGAGGCCGGGCGGTGGTGGCGCACGCCTTTAATCCTAGCACTCGGGAGGCAGAGGCTGGCGGATCTCTGTGAGTTCGAGGCCAGCCCGGGCTACAGAGTGAGTTCCAGGACAGGCTCCAAAGCTACACAGAGAAGCCCTGTCTCGAAAAACAAACAAACAAACAAACAAATAAATAAATAAATAAAAAGTCAACAGAGTCTCTTTGGGAAGCATTTTTAACATCCTACATTTAAACTTAAACTATATGAACAATATTCAATTTTTTGTTTGTTTGGTTTTGGTTTTTCCAGACAGGATTTCTCTGTTTAGCTCTGGCTGTCCTGGAACTCACCCTGTAGTCCAGGCTGGCCTCACACTCAGAGAACCTGCCTGCCTCTGCCTCCTGAGTGTTAGGATTAAAGGCTTTTTGTTGTTTGTTTGTTTGTTTGTTTGTTTGTTTGTTTGTTTGAGACAGGGTTTCTCTGTGTAGCCCTGGCTGTCCTGGAACTCTCTCTGTAGAGCAGGCTGGCCTCGAACTCTGAGATCCTACCTGCCTCTGCCTCCTGTGTGCTGGGATTAAATTCAAGTGCAATCATGCCCGGCTTTAAGAATGATGTTCTTTATTAAAGCAACTTAATTTTTAAAAGTAATTCCAAACACTTGAATAACTTTGTTCTATATATTTTAATCACACCAGTAGTTCAAATTTCAAAAATATGAGAATATATATGTGTTTTCTTTTTAAAAGACAGTGTATTCATTTGACAAAGTATTACATAATCTTTAAAAAGTGATAATGAGTTCATAAAAATTTGGAAAATGTTCATAATTTACTGTTAAAGTGAAAGATACATACATTCTGTAGTTACTCTCTGTCCTTGAGGAGAAAATTTCTCCTCCAGCTTGTAAACAAGCGTGTTCTATATTTGCACTTAAACTCCTTTTTCTCCCATTAAGATACTGGAAAAGAAAGATATTGTCTAGGCAGGAAGGATGGCTCAGTGGGTAAAAATACTTGCCTGCCACCAAGCCTAATGAGCTTAGTTCTAACCAAAGGACCCACATGGTGGGTAGAGGGAACTCCAAAAAGTTATCCTCTAACTTCTACATGTGTGCCATGGTACATAGACACAAATGAAATATTTTTTTTTAAAAGAAAAGATATCGTCTATATTAGTTTTACTTAGTTTTAAGATGCTCTATATATTAGATGCAATTTATCTATATTAGTTTACCTAGTATTTGGATGGTTTAATGACAATTTGAGTAGAAAGTAATACATAAGTAGGTAAAACTTTGTCCTACTGTGCTGCGCTTTCCAAGAATTTAGGGCTTTTATACAGATCATTGCTCTTTTTGCTGTAGAAAATACAGTAAGATTATTTACTGAACTGCCAAAGGGATTTTGCTTCAATAACACATGACCCATGAAGTCATCAGCAATAAAGCCCAAGGATGTTCTGTATTAATATCCATCAGGCTTAGCACTGTGCATCAAGCCGTGTGTCATTAACTGGTTGGTCTCATGTTGAGCAGCATGCAGCCAGAAGTGAAGGCAATTGCTTTACAGTGTATGCAGCTGGTGTAAAGTAAAATTCACTGTGAGGTCCTCAAAACATAGACTTTTATTCTATTACATTTCTAGAGAAGCTATTTCTTTCTAGTGCTAAGAATGGACCCCATGGCCTGGTGCTTGCTAGGAAACCATCCTACCACTAAGCTATACTTACCATTGTGTTTTTGTAGGAGGCTACAAGATCTTATTATGTAGTCCCAGATGGCCTAATACTCAAATGTAGCCCAGGCTGAACTCAGTTTTATGGCCATTGTCCTGCCTCAGCTTCCCAAATGCTAGGATTATAGGTGTATTACCACTATGTTCAACTTGCACAAGTTTTTTCCCCCTTTTCTTTTTATGCTGTTGATTATCAAACCCATATTCTTGAGAGGAGACGTACTCATTGGATAGTTATAATTGTCTTTCAGCAAACAAGAGGCGCGGGGGATTCTGCCATAGTGAGGTGGTCAAAGCCCATTGATCTCCTTAGCTGTTCCACTCTTTTATACCTCTGAATAATGTGATTTGATCACACACACACACACACACACACACACACACACACACACAGAGAGAGAGAGAGAGAGAGAGAGAGAGAGACAGAGACAGAGACAGAGAGACAGAGAGACAGAGAGAAAAAACCGAAGTAAAGAACAACTGAAAGGTAATGCCATCTATAACATACTTTCCTATTCTCATTGCCTCCAATGACTTGAGTTTGATACATACAAAAGTCTATTCCCATTTAGTGTGGTGGCTCACATCCTGGCACTAAAGGCTGAAGTAAAAGAATCTCCTTAGCTTTGAGTTCATTCTGGGCTATGCAACTGTATCAAGTCATCAGTGGCTACATAGAAAGGTCTTGTCTCACAAAGTATATTCCCTTACTGGAAGCAGTATGTGAAAAAGCATTCATGTATTATTAAGAAATTTGTTAATTCTCAAACACTTCAAATATTGCTCCCTCACCATATTTACAATTAAAATAGTATGGTGAGAAATACATCACTTGTCTCTTTGCCATGTAGCTGCAACAAACATGCTTTTTTTTAATGTGTAAAGAGTGTGTCAAGTTGACATTATTTAAACCATAAAAATGTGTAAGAAATAGCCATAGAAATACAAAACTAAGAGCTTCATTGCTATTTTGTACTTGAATTTTATTTTATTGCCATATTTCTTCCCAGTGGGGTATGCTTTTAAAATAACAGGGTGATATGAACCTGGATTTCAAAAGCAAGCATCATTTATTAGAATAATCCATACAACTATTTGACCTAAGAACAGACTCTTCTCCCAAAGCAGCCATTGACTGTCAATAGCTCCTCAACTAGAAGTGGGTCTTCTCAAGCCTCTCCCCATTAATGCTGAGATTTTGACTGGCTTGCTTTGGTGAAAGTCTTGTGCAGATAACAATAGCAACTGTGAGTTCATGCTTGCAATGGCCATGCCATGTCCAGAAGACAGAATTTCACAGCCCCCCTCCTCTAGCTCTTACATCCTTTCTACCCCGCCCCCCATTTTGTGATGTTTCCTGAGCCTGTGTTGAGGTGGTTGATATAGATGTCCTATTTAGAACTAAGTACTATGTAACAGGCTTTTGCTTTAGGGCCACCAGCTAGCTCCCAAATCATGACACGGAGAATTACTATTAGTTTTGAATGCTCAGCCTTAGCTTGGCTCTTATTTCAATCTGTTTCTTTTTTTAATCTACATTTGTGTCGGGGCTTTCTACCCTTCATTCTTTCTGTATGTCTTACTTTTCTGATGTCCCCATGTCTGGCTGGTGGCTGCCTGGCTTCTGGAGCGTGTCCCTCTCTTTCTCCCTGTTCTCTTCTTTCTCCTTCTTCCACTTGTTCTTGATTTATCCTCCTACTTATTCTTTCTACCTGCCAAACATGCCTGTCCTCTCCTGCCTAGCCATTGGCCATTCAGCTTTTTATTAGATCAATCAGGTGCCTTAGGTAGGCAAGGTGAAACAGCAACACATCTTTTCATAATTAAACAAATGCATCATAAACAAATGTAACACGTCCTTACATCATTAAACAAATGCAGGACAAACAAATGTAACACACCTATAAGCATAAACCACTATACCTAACATCCTTAGTATTCAATAGAGTAGAATAAGCATATAGAGGAACTAGAACTCTCATAGATGTCTGGAGGGAAATAAAATAGTACTACCATTTTAGAAAATAGTGAGATAGTTTATTAAAACATTAAACTAGAAAGGATACCAGAATTTCATCTTAAAATATGTCTCTGTAGTGGCTAATTTCTTGTAAACATGACACAAGCTAGAGTTATCTAGGAAGAGAAACTTCAATTGAGAAAATGCCCCCATCAGATTGACCTATGCTCAAATCTCTGTTACATTTTTTTGATTGATCATTAATGTGGGAAGGCCTAGATCACTGTGAGCAGTGTCAACCCTGGGCTGGTGGTTCTGGGTGCTATAACTAAGAAGGCAGAGTAAGCCATGAGGGCCAAGCCAGTAAGCAACATTCCTCCATGACCACTGCTTCAGTTCCTGCCTCAAGGTTCTGGTCCTGTTTGAGTTTCTGTCCTAACTTCCCTCAGTGATGTAGTGTGACCAGAGAGTTGTAAGCTGAAATCAACACTTTCCTCCCCAGCTTGCTTTTGATCATGCTGTTCATCACAGAAATAGAAAGCAAAACAAGACAGTGTCTTTGACATGAAATATCTTTGATCTGGAGACAATTAAGCAGCAAAAAGAAGAGCTTTCTCTAGCTTCCCTTTTTTCTGCCTATGAACAGAACATGCTTTCCTGGTGAATATTCTTTATCAGCTCATACAACATTGAAGAAATCTACAAACAAAATTTATCCCAGGATCCCAAGCCAGACATGGTGATTTAGACCTATAATCCTAGTCCTAGGAGACCAATAATTGGAGGACTACAGAAAATTTGAGGTAAGCCTGGGATACATAGTGAGTTCCAGGCAAGCCTGTGCTACAGAGTGAGACTCTGTTTCAAAATCAAACAAACTATCACCACCACCAACAGCAAAAAAATCCAAAACAACCCTGTTCCATTAGGATCTTCCCATGTATTTTCCCCCCAACAGTTTTTCACCTTTAGAAACCCCAAATATCTTTCCTTTATCCTATCATTTCTTCACAAGTCTCTCTCTCTCTCTCTCTCTCTCTCTCTCTCTCTCTCTCTCTCTCTCACACACACACACACACACACACACACTTTGAATTACTTTGTGTTAAAGTTCTCCCCTGTGATGTGCACTGTACATTTATTATTTTTTTTCTTGTTAATCTGTCTTTTATAGTAGCATTTGTCCCAATTTTAATCTTATGAGAGCTGAGGGGGAATTCTCTTTCCTCCTTAACAAATAGCTACTGTATTAGGTAGCTATTCCACTTGTAGGTAGTTATCCAAGTGAAATGAAAAGTATAAACCCATACCAAGACTCGTATACAGATATTCACAATAACTCTATTTGTAATAATAGAAACTCAAATTACACAAATGTCCATCAGGAGGCAAATAGGTAAACAAATTATGGGATATCCACAATTGTCAGCATTTACAAATATCTACTACTAACAACAAAACAAGTGAATTATTAGTATATAACAATTATTTTTTCAAAATAATTATGCCAAAGGAAAAGTCAGACAATAAAACGATCCACTTGATTCTATATATACAAAATTTTAAGAAATTCAAATTAATCTAGAACAATAGAAAGATGAGTGTATATTTGCAAGTTAAATGTTCTGGTTGGGAGAAGGGACTAAGAAATAAGAAAGAAGCTCAGCCAGGCAGTGGTGGTGCATGCCTTTAATCCCAGCACTCGGGAGGCAGAGGCAGGCGGATCTCTGTGAGTTCAAGGCCAGCTGGGCTACAGAGTGAGTTCCAGGACAGGCTCCAAAGCTATACAGAGAAACCCTGTCTCGAAAAACAAAACAAAACAAAAAAAAGAAGCTCAAACAAATTTAAAGAGCTAGTATGTTCCCTTTTTCTTTCCTTCTCTCTTTTTCTTTCTTTCTTTCTTTCTTTCTTTCTTTCTTTCTTTCTTTCTTTCTTTCATCTTTGTTTTATTTTACTGTGTTGTGATACAGACTCCCACTAGGTAACTCAGGCTGGCCTTGAACTCATAATCCTCCAAATCTGCTTTTCCAGCACTGGTATTACAGGCACACACCACCACATTCAGAACAAATATGCTAAGTTTCTTAAATGTGGTTGCAGTTCCAGATATATATATATATACTAAAACATATCAAATTATTCTAAAGTGTGAATATGCAGTTTGATATGTGTCAATTATATTTAAATAAAGCACCTATGGAAAAATAAGATGGAAAGAATAATATTCAACAGAAGAAAAGTTGTCAAATAATTGAGCTATAAGGGATGGAGGTGTAACTCAGTGGTAAAGCACTTGCCTCACATATATGAGGCCCTGACTTCCATCCTTAGCACTGCAATATATGTATATGATCTCCTAGAAATTTACAGAGGGCACTCACATGGCAAATCACAGGTTATTATATATAATGTATGTATGTATATGTATATATGTGATTATTCAATTTTTATGTAAAGGGATATAAAATTTATAAAAATTGTTTTGTTTTGGTTTGGTTTTTTGAGACAGGGTTTCTCTGTGTAATTTTGGTGCCTGTCCTGGATCTCACTCTGTAGACCAGGCTGGCCTCAAACTTAGAGATCTTCCTGGCTCTGCCTCCCGAGTGCTGGGATTAAAGGTGTGCGCCACCACTGCCCGGCCACAAATTGTTTTTTAAAGGATTACTCAGGGAGACACATAAGGACTAGTAGTAGTGGTGGAAGGTCTTCTGAAAGAGACAGTCACTATTTGACCAGGTCTCTCTCAAAACATCAACAGTACAGTAATCAGAAATTTGGTGAGAGCAAAGTAGATGACTGAGGAAATAAAATATTGGCCTAAATGTAATAAAAATTTCTTCTATTTCAAAGAAGGAATATGAAAAATAATCTAGTATGGTGTTGCACACCTGTGATTCCAGTGAAGAGGCTGAGGCAGGATGATGGAGTTCAAGGCCAACCTGTACTATATATCAAGATCCTCTATCTATCAAAAGTTTGTATCAAAGAAGAAGGAGGAGGAGGAACAACAAGAGAAAGAGGAGGAGGAGGCAAACAAAAAGATTTCCTAGAAATTACACTGAGCACTGACCTGACAAATCACATGTTATTATACAATTCATACAGTTGTGAATGAATGTGAAAACATGAAAATACAAACCAACCTAGAAAGTCTCTTAGTAAAATTCTTCTTGTGACCAATATACCTAAGCATGCATTAATATATAAATTTAAACTCAACTGTAACATTTTACAGTTCACTTAGGGATCAGGACCAGAGGGGAAAAGAGAGAGAACAGGGTGTAAGAGAGGTAGAAAGCAAGTAAATAAAGATTGGAAGACTCAGCCGGGCGTTGGTGGCGCACGCCTTTAATCCCAGCACTCGGGAGGCAGAGGCAGGCGGATCTCTGTGAGTTTGAGACCAGCCTGGGCTACCAAGCGAGCTCCAGGAAAGGCGCAAAGCTACACAGAGAAACCCTGTCTCGAAAAACAAACAAACAAACAAAAAAAAAAAAAGATTAGAAGACTCGGGGTTTGCCATCTCTGACCTGATGTACCAGGAAGAAGATATCTTAAATGAGTTAGGATTATTGCATCTGCCGGCCTCCTTGAAGCAACGGAATAATCCTATTGAATGTATCGTCTCCTGGAGGCAGTTTTGGAACTGCTGCTTCTGTCTAAATCTTTTTTAGAGACTCTTGGTGAACAAGCTCAAGATGATTTGATGAACCTGAGCTTTGGATTTTGTTTTAATGACCTTCATGTAAACAGTATGACAGAATTCCATCAAAATGTCCTGACATGGCAAACGGCAAGTGTTAGCAGAAATACAAGTTTGAAACAGGCAAGAAAGTGACAAGAAAAACAGAGAATACAAAAGAAGATGATAGGCAGTAGAAAGACCCAAAATATTGAGAATAGAAGAAAACAAAGAAATTGGATTGCTTAGAAAGACAGACACTTGGAATAAATGGAACTCACAATGTTTATTGATGAAACCAGATTCATAAAGATGTTGTTATTAATTGAATATAGAAAACTGAATAGGAATTACTCAGGTAAAATTTTATATGTAGAAAGGATGAAGTCCAGGAATCAGCAAAAATAAAAGGGTGGCATTATAAAGTATCATGCTTCTATTGCTGAAGCATAGACTATATGCTGGTGAAGAATCTAACCAGGTTATGGACATTGTCATAACAAAATTAATTTAGATACAGATACTCTTCAGACATTACCAAATAAGCAGAGAGATTAATAGGAAAGGATAAGCACTTTTTTTTTTTTGGTTTTTCGAGACGGGGTTTCTCTGTGTAGCTTTGGAGCCTGTCCTGGAACTCACTCTGTAGCCCAGGCTATACTACTATACTTCATGTATACATGTGTCCATGCATAAGCCCAACTTTCACCTCAAAAAAGAATAAAAGAGTTTATTCTAAAGCCACACATAAGTGCCCATGGCCAGGAAACACAGATTTATGTGACCCTAAATACCATGTTTTAAAATAGTAGTAGCTTAATGAAGTTTGAACAGTCATTGAACAAAAGATAGTCATAAATCAAAATATTTTTAAGTATATGGGTGAGAATATTAGGTGGCAGGTTACAGCAATGTTGAGAAATCTCACCTATAGACTTCAGGTGCTATCTTATATCCTTCTTATCCTTTGGGCTAGTGGAAGCTAGTGGTCTATTAATAAATTCCAAAGGATTTACAACAGTCATAGTCACAAGGATGGATGGTTAGGTTGTGTCCAGAAGTGGACAATGAACAATTGGCTACTAATGAAGCTAAAGAACCCAAGATACTTTGGCTCTGGACTTTCAATATTTTGATGCTCATCAATCATGGAAGTTCTAGTCAATCAATCAGATTTGTAGAATCTTTAACACAGCTTTGGCTTTTTTTTCCTGGGAACTTTAATTCACATGTAGAAAATATATTTCCAAGTGAAATTAGTAAATTGCAAGCCCTTTTATTCAAGCTTACATACCATTATTCTCTGAAACAGAAAGAGAAGTCTAGGAAGGCCAATTATGAAGAGATGCCAAGGACAAGCATAGTAAACAAGAGTAAGTTTTTGTTATATAGATTTGTTGGTGTCTTCATTATTGATAATAGCATCTAGTGATTTGCTTGTCCTTTTTCTGAGAGAAAGAGAGAGAGAGAGAGAGAGAGAGAGAGAGAGAGAGAGAGAGAGAACAAGTGGAACCATTCTATGTAGATTCAATTTCTACGAAAGGTAACCTGTTTTCTGAGTTTCTCCTGTGATAGTTTCTTCTCAAACTAATCATTTCAAGAGCTATGCATGGTGGCACAGGTCTGTAATCCATAGCAGTTGAGAGGTTGAGCTGGGAATATATAGAGTTCAAGGTAAGCATTGGCTACACAGTCTGTCCCATACTGGTTTTAGCTGATAAGGAAATACTATCCAAAACTAGATCCCCTGCTGTGGGATGGTCTTTCTGTATGCTGTGAATATGTGTTGCTACCATTGGTTAATAAAGAAGCTGCTTTGGCCTATGACAAGACAGGTTATAGCCAGGTGGGAAATCCAAGCAAAGAGACAGGAAGAAAAAAGGCAGAGTCGGGGAAGACTCTGTGAGCCACCAGAGGAACAAGATGTAATAGAACACAGGTAAAGCCACAAGACATGTGGCAATACGTAGATTAATAGAAATGGGTTAATTTAAGATTTAATAGCTAGATAGCAATAAGCCTGAGCCATAGACCAAACAGTTTGTAATTAATATTAAGCCTCTGAACCATTATTTTATAGGCTGCTGTGGGGCCCGGCAGGACACAGAGAAGCTTCTGGTTACAGTCCCCTCCCCCAAAATTGAGCTCAAAGTAATCATTATGCCAAAGAGGTATATTTTGGGGTGCCATATTAGTCTCTTACAGTCATTGTGAGTTGGAATATTCTGGTCTTCTACATTGAAATGCAAATAAGAGATAATATACAATCCAAGTTGTTAATAAAAATTCAAAGCAGAAGTGTTTCTACAGGACCCACTGGAGTGGCTTGCAGTAGTGACTATGAAATCCAAAGATAATTCAGCAGAAAAGAAAATTAGATCAAAATGTTGAAAGGGCTGCTTGCTGCTTCTCATAAAACCTAGAAGTATTTATAAGTAAACCATGCCTGTGACATATTCAAGTTGGCAACTTTGTCCTTTGTTCCTTAATTGTGGGTAAATGAAATTTCAAAAATGACAGTAGGAAAAGTAATAGAGTATGGATTTGTCTGTCCCTAGGGACTCCTATTTCTAAGAACACTTTCCATGGAAGGCATTCCCTCCCTGACTCAATAGAAGCCAAACCACTATTCTGATCATTCAAAGAGTAATGACTAAAGTGATCATTACCACTAGAAATCAATAGGTTTTGAAAAATTCAACAACTGGTGAGTCTTGGCTGACTGTTTAAGGCGGATGATCTTGATTTCTGTGCCACAGTCTGGAAAGCAATGTGTCTAAATGAACAAAATATCTATGCTTACATAGGAAGCACAGTAAAGTATTAAAATTTTATAGTAAAATAATATAGGTGATTTTAATTAGTAACTTAAATAGCAAGGTCTAGAATTGGGAATTTTCATTAATTTTGAAGCATCACGTTGATTATAAAAGGATTTCAAAACACAGCTAATAGTTAATGCCTGAGATTTTTGTTGGTGACAAGATTACAAGTGTTATATAGTAATTTATTTTCAATGCTTATAATCAAAAGACATGCCAATTTCAGTCCTCAGTTAATGGAATCTGATAAGTTTTAGGGCTCTCCGCTGATGCAGCAAACCGAATCAGACCAAATTGGGAAGCCCAGGTTTAATGGGTAAAGTGCTCCCAGGCAATTCCCCGGACCACAGAGAGGAGAACGAAAGAGAACACATGTCTGTTTTCTGGGATGCAGCTTATATACCCTGTGGGAGTAGTCTTGAGCCTCTCTGGAGGAGGATCTGTGTTTGGCGGGTTTTGAAGAGGTGGGTTTGGGGAGGATCTGTGTTTGGCATGGTTGAAGGGGTGGGTTTGGGCAAAAAGATGGGGCAGGGGAGTTGAGGTGGATCTTCTACCCGACTCCTTCCAAACATTCCAGACTCTTTGCGTATGGAGATGCCAGGGTGCCAGGGTTTGAGGTGGAGCTCCCACCTAAACAGAATCAGTAAGTTTTTTTAATTACCAATTTTTTAAAGAAAGGGTCTCCTTATGGAGTTAAAGCTGGCCTCAAACTCAAAGAGATCCTTCTTCCTCAGCATCCCAAGTGCTGGTTCTATAAGCATGTAGCACCACCATACCCAGCTGATATATTTTTCTTTTTAAGAACACAGTTTCTGGGGATAGATAGATAGCTCAGTGGTTAAGAGCACTTGCTACTCTTGCAGAGGACCAGGATTCCCAGAACCCATATCAGGAGGTTGGCAACACTCTGTAACTCCAGCTCCAGAAGATTTGGTACCATCATTTGACTACTGCAGGCATGAACATGTGCACAAGTGTGCACTTGCACATGTGTACACACACACACACACACACACACACACAATTAAAAATAAAGTATCTTTATATATATAGACATAAATGGGGGATTTCAAGAGCATAGGTGCTCTGCACTTATGGCAAGAACTGTTAGCTTCAAAATTCAATTCCAAACATGGAAACAATAGAAGTTAGTGAGAGAAATAAATGTAAAAAGAAACAAAACAAGAAAAGGGCTGGAAAAATGGCTGAGCAGGTTTGATCCCCAGGACCCAAACAGTCAAGGGAGAGAACCAACTCTCACAGACTTTTGAACATACTAAATAAATACTAAATAAATAAATAAACCTAAAAAAGTATGGTGAAACAAATTTGACTGATGTTCATCTTTAGCTACCTAAACTGTCCTAAAGAACTTGAAGAAAATTTAAAATGGTATATTGAGCAAGCTTATATAATGTATTACAATCTTATTTTTTTAAAAAAGAAATTTTTTGAGACAGAATCTAGCTATTAATCCCAGGCTGGCCTTGAACTTTTGATACTTATGCCACCCTCTCACGTGCTGGGATTATCACCAGGGATACTTTATTTTTGGTTGATTTTTCAGTCTCACTCAAAAGTGTAACATACAAAGTAGATACAACTTCAGTTTTGTTTATCAGTTGCCATAGTAGGTCCTATTTACGTAATTGGCCTTATTGCAGGGTCAAATGTGATAAGGAGCATAAGATAGACACACCTGAAATTTGTTGTTTGTTTGTTTGTTTGTCAAATTTGAGACAAGGTCTCACTCTGAAGCCTAGGGTGGCTATCCTCATTTGCTATCAGCTTCCTGTGTGCTGTGATACATGCATCACACCTTCTTTACTACTTAGGATTTCTGAATAGACTTCCAGAGACTGGATATTTACAATGGTATGGGCTGGGTTAACTGGAGATGATGAAGCATCCACAGATTAGCAGCTGCTTGACCTGAATGGGTATGGAGAAAAACTGTGTTAAGGGATACCAGCTGAGCACTGAAGCTATGGAAGATGGCAGATATAGTTCAGTGGAGGTGACCAAGACCACAACCTCAGCTTAGTATTAGGTGGGGCTAGGAACAAAAAGATGTTAGCAGTGATATAATAAATATCTGAACTTTCTCTCCTGTCCTTTAGTCTCTTGTTGGCCCTCACTCCCATGGACCAAATCAATCAGAACTTTAAAGGCAAGGGCACAAAAATGATGCATCTTAAGGGGGTCACAGTAAGGCAGAGAAGGATGGAAAATGGTGTGGAGGAGGGAAAAATGGAGGACAGCACTTAACCTCAGCCCTTCTGGACAGTGTTTATACAAAAACAGGTTGAGGAAATTGAAGCTAGTTATCCGGTTTATAATTCAAGTTCTTCTTTAAATGGATGCTTTTAAGGAAGGTACGGTTTGCCTCAAGTTCCATATTGATCAAACTGTGTAGATAACTGTTTGTTTATCATACCATTTTACTTTGCCTTTCTGGTTCCAGCCATTGGGGATGCCTGGAGCTGCAATCTCTAAAGTGAAGCTGATTTGAACTTAATTGCTAATCTACTCAAGGAGGGCACTGCCTGGCTTTAAAAACAATTCCTGTTTTTCAAATTATGTCTTGGAATATTGAAAGTTCAGGGCATAATTTAAAGAAGACTGGACTTAAAGTTGCCTAGAGCCACATGATTCAAAGGGTACTCTGACTCTTGTCTGTTGAGGTGAAGCAAAAGCAAACATGTTTATAAATGTCAGACATGGCCCCTCTAGGGCCTCCAGGGACTATTGATGTAGACAGCCAGAGCCAGCATTTAAAAAATTATCCAAAGGGCTTGATTCAATATCACCGCTGACCTGGAGTCTGAGAAAGAACTGATGTTGATGTGCTTGGAAAGCTTTACCTTCCCTCAATACTCTGCCCTGCGCATAGGAACTTCTTTTAAAGGGGCAGCAGTTCTTGGTGTTTGAGGCTAAAAACTCGATCTTGAACCATAAAACAACTGGAATTAAGGATCTTCTATCTCATTACTATGCATTCAATTCTTCACTGTACACTCAAGTTACTTGTCATTTGTTAATGAACTCAATCACATTTGTGCTTCATGTTCCTGGGGAGATGTTTCTGGGTTATTTAGTTTGATCCACATATATCACATCTCAATGGGACTCCTTCACAGCACAGGGCATATTTCAAAGTGTTTTTCTTATTGTTTTCTATTTTTCCCAGTCCAGTCTTTATTGTCAAGATAGACTAATGACCAATTTCACTCCTGCTGGCTACCATGAGGGTCAAATAAAGGTGTACAAAAAATAATAAAAATAAAACATTCAAAAAAAAACCTTCTGGGGCTGGAGAGATAATATGTCAGTAGGTAAGGTGCTTACCACACATGTATAAAGATATGAGTTTGACCCAGGACCCATGTAAAAAGCCAAACATGATGGTATGCATACCTTGATGACAGAGCTAGAGAGGCAGAGACAGCTGGCTGGCCAGCCAGTCTAGTTGAAACATCAAGTCTCAGGTCCCGCTAAGAGATCTGCCTCAAAAACAAGATAGGCTCCTTAGGAACAACATCAGAGGTTGTCCTCTAGCCTATACACATATGTGCAAGTGTACCTGCACACACATGTATACTCATATGCACAGAAACACAAAAACACGATTCAAACAGACTAACTTAGGTGTTGTTCTGGTTTGCTTTCTATTTCTGTGATAAAAACCAGAACCAAAGGCAACTTGGAGAAGAGACAGATTATCTACCCCATCACTTAGGGAAGTCAGTGCAGGAACTCAAGGCAGGAACCTGAAGGCACAAATTGAAGCAGAGATTGTGGAGGAATGTTGCTTACTGGCTTGATCTCCGTGACTTGCCCAGAGGTTGCACTACCCACAAAGACTGGATCCTCCCACACCAATCATAAATCAATGAAATGTCCCATAGATTTGCCCACAGGCCAGTCTGATAGAGGCATTCTCTCACATGAAGTTTTTCTTCTTAGATGACCCTAACTCATGTCAAATTGAAAAAAAAAATCATAACTAGTTAATGAGTCAAATGAAGATTATCAGCAACATATATGCTACTTTATCCTTTCCTAGGGAATTAGATAATTCAGGGAATAGGCAAAGTAGAAAGAGATGGCAATGTAGACACACATAGAACAACACAATAATGGGAAGAATGAACTTTTCTTGTCATAAGAACCAGATAGCTGAATAAAAGGGATTCAAAGAAGAGCTATGGCCGGGCGGTGGTGGCGCACGCCTTTAATCCCAGCACTCGGGAGGCAGAGGCAGGCAGATCTCTGTGAGTTCGAGGCCAGCCTGGTCTCCCAAGCGAGTTCCAGGAAAGGCGCAAAGCTACACAGAGAAACCCTGTCT
>CABHPP010125992.1:0-23059 GCA_902168425.1 Peromyscus attwateri | reverse complement strand
TTTCCTGGAACTCGCTTGGGAGACCAGGCTGGCCTCGAACTCACAGAAATCCACCTGCCTCTGCCTCCCGAGTGCTGGGATTAAAGGCCTGCGCCACCACCGCCCGGCAATTCCATGGGTTCTTAAACTGGAACTCCAGTGCCAGGTGTGGGATACCTGTGAGTTGGTGTTGGGGTATCCTCCTATAGGCTATTTCAGTCAGGTTCTCTAGAGGAACAGAACCAACGGGTCTCTCTCTCTGTCTCTCTCTCTGTCTCTCTCTCTCTCTCTCTCTCTCTCTCTCTCTCTCTCTCTCTCTCTCTCTCTCGTGTGTGTGTGTGTGTGTGTGTGTGTGTGTGTGTGTGTGTGTGTGTATTAGAGTATTAGAGATGCTGAGAATCCAGTGCTCGGTCCTTGAGGTTGGAGCCAAAGTTGAAGCAGTCCAGAATGGCTGTCTGTCACTCCTCAAGGCTGGGTGCCTCAGGTCCAATCCTAGTAGGTCTAATCAGGTGTCAGGAACCTGGGGAATTCTTGGAGAGCTGCTGACCCCTGTTGCAGGATGACTACTTAGAAAATGCTATCACATACTTAGATTCGGCTATCAGTGAAGAAATTGGCAGCAGCAACAAGAGCGTAAATCAACTTGTTGGCAAGAGGGAAGCCAAGCCAGCGAAAGGTAAGGCAATGAACTTCCCTCTGAAATACTGCCTTCTAATCAATCTGAGCTCCTACCTGGAGGTGCCACCACAACAGGTGAACTTCTTCAAACAGGGCAGTTCTCAGGTAAGGCTCCTCAGGTGACTAATTTGTGGCAAGGTGACATTGAAACAACCATATTACAGGCAGTTACCACTGTTCTAGCTTGCTTACTAGAACTAAATAAAGTGCTATCACTGAAGACACCACAGACTGGATTCAGAACCCAGAAATCAAGCAGAAACTGTGATGGAAGCTTCCTTCCTGCTGAGTGGAGCTCCTGGTGCTATGCAGACTGCCAGGGAGCAGCATCGATACCCAGCTGTGAACCCTGCATACCTCCGTCCTGACCTGCCAGGCAAAACTTGCCCACTGGTACTGTGAGGGTTTGGGGGATGGCTAGCTACTTTCTGATCAGATTTGAGGCCTGCTCCCTGGGAAGGAATGCATGCCTGGTACTGTAAACCTGGCTGAAAGCTTGCGGCTGCAGAGATCATAGGCCTGGGTGGAGAATCCATTACTGCTATTTTGCTAAGTGGGCATGTAGCCAAACTGCTTTCTAAATATTTACACTAACACCCATGGATTAGTGCTGTTTTCAGTCTTGGTCAGGGAAGCTGCTTTTTGCAGCAGGGAATGGGTAGTCCAGGGACATGACTGGTCAGTGTTATGATGTGTAATTGTGGAATCCTCAACCCTTCATAGGACATCTTTACTATCCTCTGTAAGATGCAGGGAATGTCAAGAAGAAGGGGTGGGTTGTGAGGAGTGCTGTCTTCTGGCTATGCCATTGCTATCATGAACACACAGAACAGAAGCTCTGGATACCTGCACAAGAGCCCCACCCCCGCCACCCCACAAATACATAAAAGCAAGAGTGGCTGGTTGGGAAGGAAAGGGGGGTCAGCAGGAATGTGAGGGGAGTGAGGGAGGGTAGCGAGGGGATATAATTACAATATATTGTATGTCTATGAATTGCCAATTTTTTTTTAATTGAAAAGCAACACCATGGGTCTTTTGACTCAGTCTGGAGCTGGCTTCTAACACCTGCAGCCCAGGCATAGGACAGTTTGTCTGTAGACAAGAGGCCAAACTGTGTGTTCTGTATAAACAAAGGTGTTTGTGGGGAGAAAGGCAGAAAATAGAGAGCTTATGCCAACTGGCAGCTGAACAATAGGTACAAAGAAAGACTGGGAGTCTGGTTGTGTAGGTGAGGAATGAGAGAATGGAGAATGAGAAATAAATAAAGGGAACAGACAGGCAGGGCAGGGAACGTTCCTGCAGGCAAGCATGACTCTGGCTGGCCAGCTGTGTTCACCAGGTCAGGAGGGAGCTGGGGGGATTTGTGTGCACACAGAGTCCACTTAGCTTGTTCTGTGATTACACCAGAAATCGAGGGTAGGACGGAATATTGAGCAAAGTCCTTGCCAGCTCTAACTCAGCAGCAGGACCGAGAGGGAGGAAGACAGTAGACAGAAGAGGAGGTCGATTCGTACACTGCTCAACCTAGAAGTGATGTTCAAATGTTTGACCTTGTCTTTTCAAAAGTGGCAGCTCTCTCCAGGGAGGTTATAGGTCATCCACTGAGCATTGTCAGAAACCACATGGGATCCCTTCCTTGCTTATCCAAGTGTTACGGGTGAGATAGTGCCTCCATATCCCATGAGAGAAGTTCAGACCCCAACCTGCGGCACTTGCAAGCCTGGCTTTAGAAATGGGGCCTTTGTAGAAGTGCGTTGTTGGGGTGCTCAGATGCTGGCCATAGTGATAAGACTGCCATGGGGTAGAAGTGCTGAAGCCAGATCAGCATGTGACCAGACCAAGGGTGCTCCAAAGAGAAGAACAGGGAAAGAGGGGGAAGCAGGAGCTGCCAGAGAGAAGGGCAGAGGGGTCTGCACTCCATGTGGCTACAAGCCTTAGCTCACTGGCAGCCGTTTCTCATACAGCTGCCTTCTTCCCTGTACAAATCACTTGGAATCCTCCATGTGACTGTTGTCTGTGGCAAGGAGGTGTTGCTTGTTGTGCCAGAGAGAGAACTGCTGTTACCTTAACTCCTCCCCCTTCTCTGGTTGCATCTACCATAGCATCTGCCACTGAGTACCGAAGCCCCTTTCCGGCAAAGACTAGATCATTCCACATCTGGCACATTAGAATTGCTTTGGGCACACCTGCTAGTCCCTCTATAGGAATGGAACCTATTACCCTGGCACACACTGGTCAAGCCTCCTGGAGAGGGGTGCCATGGATACAGCCTGAAACTCCATCAAATCTGCATCAAATCCAGAGGGAATGTCACTCACTGGCTGCTGCTGTGTCTGTGGCATCCTGCAAAGAACAGTCTACAGTCCACATAGGCATTTGCTCCTTGAAAGAAGAAGGAGCAAGAAGCATCATCATTTACCAAATGTCTGACCTTAGGAGTCTCCTGTGTTCTTCAGATCCAACTGGGATGTAAAGCCCCCAGCAAAGGTCCTAATCGTCACTTTACTCATCAGTGTTGGAGGCTGGATAGGTGAGTTTGGATCCCCAGCACATATGTAAAAAGTTGGGCATGGTGGTGCTTTTCTATAATCCCAGTGTTAAGGAGGTAGAGATAGCTGGATCCCTGAGGCTCACTCAGGCAGGCAGTCTAGCCAGTCAGAAAGTGACCCTGCTACAAAAAATAAGATGGAGAACAATTGAGAAAATCACCTGATATCAACTGTTGGTCTCTATACACATGTGTACCCACGTGCACATGTACACACACCGATAAACACACATATACACACAAACACGACCAAGGCAACTTACAGAAGAAAGATTTTTTTTTTGGTTACAGTTCCCGAGGGAAAGACTCCTTCATGGTGGGGACAAGCAAGCTCCTTGTACAGCAAGCCCAGAGCAGAAAGTGAACTGCAAATGGAGTGAGTCTTTAAACTCTCAAAGCCTGTCTCTACTGATGTACTTCCTCCATCAAGACACACCTCTTAAACTTCCCGGACAGCACTGCCAGCAGGAACCAAGTGTTCACAACAATGGGGGACATTTCTCATTCAAACCACCCCCTCTCCTGCCGCCACCTCCACCACCACCGCCACCACTGCCAGTACTAACGCCGCACACCCACACCTATGCAGATATTGTGCTGGGTTGAAATGCTGTGCTCTGTTTGAATCATACAGCTGTTTCCCGTATCACCTGGGGTGGACAGTAGTCTCCAGAATTTTTTGGCTAAGACATAAGAAGGTGAAGCAGAAACTGTCCTTTCAGTCATTTGCACAGTTGCATGGGCTTGGTGTTCTGGATAAAATCGTCATTCAGGTTCACGGGCTGTGAGGGTAAACAGCACAGCTGCTAAGAGCATGGAGCCCAGACACTGGCTGTGCTGCTCACACAGCCGTGAGCCTTGGCACCCGCGCAGCCCGCCCTCTGCCTGACTCCTCGTCCGCAATATTAGACTATTAAGCGCTTACTCCACCAGGTCACTGGGAAGGTTAAATGGGCTGGCAATGCCAGCTGCACAGAGCTGTGCAGGATACACTGTCCATCCGCACTTATGTGTGCCTACATTTCCCCGCATGTAAAGCCAGAATCGTCAAGGAACAAGCACGGTCCCCATTGCCAGTGGCTCAGGTTGCATCCCCCTCCCTCCTTGCCTGAAAAACCTCTAAATTATTTTTGTAGATGTCTGCAATTTTATTGTTGTTGTTGTTGTTCTTCCTCCTAATACTTTCTGCTCCCTTGCAGACATTCTAAAAACTCAGGGACTGATAATTGCTTTTAAGTAAATTTGGCAAAAGTGCATCTTTTTTACTCACCCCAGAAGAGAAGTATGATTCCCTATTTTATGTGCGATTCCTGGGCATCTTTGGAATTGTGCCTTTGAAGGAGCTGTGCTGAGGGTTCATGATGGTTGGACTCTGAAGTGCTAGCTTAGCTCATGTTGGTTGCTCAGCATAAGTCTTTGCTCTTTTGAATGGTTTGTCAGCCTGGACTAGCAATGGAGAGGCTAAAGCTTTCCTTACTCTGCCCCGCAGGGACCATAATAAAGCAAACACTACTGCTTTTCAACTCTCTCTCCCTGTAGGAGCAAGGAGGAGGTAGATGTAGTGATCTGGATCTGACTTCACACAGAACTTAGACCACCATGATTGCGTGGTAGCCCACGTTCCAGAACCAACTGCTTGGACAGTGAATTTTGTCTTGGCCAATTCTTCTTTCAAAAAAATTAAAATTACATTTATTTGATGCGTGTGCGTGTGCGTGTGCGTGTGCGTGTGTGTGTGTGTGTGTGTGTGTGTGTGTGTGTGTATGTGTGTGTGTGTAAGCTGTTGGGTAACCTGGGTTTCACTCCTCTGCAGCCACTCATCATGTTGTCTAGATAGGGCCTCTCTTTGTGCTGGAGCTCACTAATTGGATTAGGTTGGCTGGCCAGTGGACTTCAGGGATTCATCTGTGTGGAGGTTAGTCTTTGTAGCCTAGGATTACAAGTGCATACCACCATGTACAGGTTGTTTTTGGTTTTGTTTTCACCTGGATTCTGGGAGCAGAACTTAGGTCTTCATGGCAAGAATTTACCAGCTGAGCTATCTCCATAGCTCCCTTTTTAGTTTCTGGGAATTCCAGGACTTAGGATTTTGTTTGCCAAGGAAGATGGCCAGTTAACAGGGTTCAAGAAAAACAGAACTACCATATAGGACTTCACTGCTGAGTTATGCTGTGGAATGCCAGCCTCTGGAGTAATTTCTTCTATGGTGACCAATCTCCAAGACATAAAACCAATCATTTGTGGCCCCTCCATCCTCAAAGACATAATGTGCACAAAGTATTCCAAAGTTGTCCTTTTTGCTCCTTGCTTTCTCATAATGTATTCTCTGTTTCCTCTACTGGGAAAACAGTTGCTCTTTTAAATATAGCTTGTAGTACTTCCGCATGGGCCAAGAACCATCGGTTAAGGGAGCATATAATCAGAAACTCTATATAAACATTGGTCTTCCCCTACTGCAGGTCCGTGACCACATTTCCTACCCCTGACCTTCCACACACCTTGTCAGCTGTGAGTCACTCATTCAAAGGGAGGGTTCTGAATGCTCTCCTGTTTCCTCCTGTTGCAAGCTCCAACTGTTACCGACCTGCTATTGTTCTCCCTCCTGGGGAACGCCTTTGCACTAGACCTCCCAACCACAGTGTCTGTGACTCCAGGAAGAAGAGCCAAAGAGTCCAGGAGAGGCCAGATGGCTCTTCCATTCTCTCATGCCAAAACTGGCATGTCTCTGAATGTAAGATTTTCACACAGATGCTTGAAAATTATTACTCTGGCAAAGAAATCAGTCTCCTACTCAGAAGGCATAACTGTTTATGGTTGGGGTTTGCAAAGGCTGTGCCTTTGTGCTGGCTAAGGATCATGTAATAATCTGCCCAGAAGGCCAAAGAAGCATTAATATTTCCAAGAAGAACTGGTAGAGTCCTATGTTCTCTTGAATAAGAAAAATATATTACCTGATGTATCGGTACATTTTCTGTTACAATAAAGAAAGATCCAAGACTGGGTGCTGTTTGAAGAAAAGAGGTTTATGTATTCTAGGCCACAGTTTTAGAGGTGGAAAGTTCAAGTAACATGGTACTGACTCTGGTGAGGCCCCCTCCTGACTGTATCAAACCGTGGTGGATAGCATCACAGGGGGAGCCCATAGGCTGAGTAGAGGCATCACTATCACTCTCTCCTTTACGTACTCTCATAAGGAAGCTCTGGAGTCCCATAGAAACTCCCAATTCCTATCTAAGAACACCATCCTTCTACCAGACTCCCCTCAAAGTCCCCTTTTCCTGGCCATGCTGAGGATAGACCTCCAATATGTGAACTCTCAGGGAACAAATCCTGTTCTAACCATAGTGGTAACATGCTTTCATGAACAGGAACTAGGAAAAAACTGTGCTTCTGTATTCTGTCTCCTAAAACATTTTCTATTAAAGGTTGATTCAGTTCATTGTAGATGAACAAAGATCTATCTGAAAAACACTGGAAACATCTACAAGAGACTTGGATGCTGTTTGCACAGCTGTTTAAACTTATGTATCAACATTTTTCATTCAGGAAGAGGTACATGTATTCCCAGGCCATTGTCCCCGATGAGAAGCCAGGATTTCCCAATTCTGGGCTCTCTCTGAAGGTTTCTAGTTGCCAAAGGGAAAAACTGTATCTGACTACAGTTTATACAAGAGCTTCCTATGGACATGTGAAGGTTTGCTTTCACAATTTGAACACGGTATCTGTCTGGGGAAAAGGTTCATAGTGCAGTTCCAAGAAATGTTCCTGGAATAGTAACTATCCCACCACAACCAGCAGATAACCATGAAATGTTTCCTAGGACCAGGAGTTATGGACGGAAAAAAAAAAAAGGCAGAATATACTGTTTAAAACAAAAAGCAAAGCCTGGGGAGTAACTCTACCTACCAGAAAACTCCTAGCACAGAAGTCAGGAAATTCCAGGTTAGTCATCAGCAACGTGTCTTGAGGGAGCATCACAGGGCAATGAAGTTTTAGACCTGTTGGGTCCAAGGGTCTCTGTTGAAACTATCCTACTCTGCTGTCCTTATAGGCCACAAGGACACAAGGACACAAGGACAGACAACATGTGAAGGAATGGGTTCAAATAAGACTTTGTGGAACCCCACAAATTTAATTTTCATGTGGTTCTCATATTCATGAAACATGACTTCTTAAACTTTTAGAGGATCTGAAAAAATTTATCTTTTATGCCCTAACACACACACACACACACACACACACACACACACACACACATACATACACACACACTCGCGCGCACACACACACGCACACTCACATGCACACTCACACGCACATGCACACACGCACACAACAGGAGTCAGGGTAGGGAAATAGCGTGTCTGTCACCAGGATCCCATAAAATGATATAAAGAGAAATCAGCCCCCAGACCTGCCGTGGTTTGGATGTGGAGTGTCCGCCAAGTCTGAACACTTGGCCCCCAGCTGGTGGCACTGCTTGGGAAGGTTGTGGAACCTTTAGGAGGTGGAGCCTCATTGGAGGAAGTGAGTCATTGGGGGTGGGTCTTGAGGTTTTATAACCCAGACTCACTTCCACCTGCTCTCCACTTCCTGACTGGGGACACAATGTGACCAGCTGCCTTCCTGCCCCCACCACGATGGACAGTGCCCCTTCTTAAACTGTGAGTGAAAACAAGCACTCCACTCCTTCAGGTGCTTCTGTCAAGTAGCTGGTAGAGGACCTTAAAAGCCCATGTGGTAGCTCTTTTAAAAAATGTATAAAACCCTGTAAAGTCTATATCATATAAAGACTGTGATGAAAAGACTAAGCTCCCATTATTTCCACATGCTACCTCCTGTCACACTCATGGCTTAAAATCACGCTGATCAACAGCAGTGATTCTCAAAGCAGGGCCCTTAAACAGCATCCCTGGGCTGTGCATTAGAAACCCACCCTTAGGCTTTAGGCTAACCTGCTGAATCAGGGAGTAGAGCACAGAAGCATGACTCTTTTTTTGAGACATGGTCTCACTATCTAGCTTTGGTTGACCTTGTACTCATTATGTAGACCTGGCTGGGCTCTGCTTTCTGAGTGCTGAGACTAAAGATGTGTGCCTTCATATCTGGCCTAGAAATCTGTACTTTAACAAGTGCTGTGGACAATTCTCAAAAATTCTGTTTAGAGAAGCACTGGTATAGGACCAGGCAAGGTGGCTCAGGCCAGGATGTTCATTGCACCTCTGCCGTGATTCACCCAGACATCCCTGAGGGTCAGCCTTAGCTTCCTTGTTGTAAAATGGGGTGGGGATAGGATGGATGGAAAAATACACACTGGTGAGCAATTTAAAGGAAATAGTGACAGTCAAATAGAAAAATATTATTCAGGTTTCTTTTTCTAATGACCATGGCTAGAGAAAGGAGAAAGACCAAGATTTGAAAAGTTCTGTTTATAGAGTGATGCTCCACCATCTCGGGGTTATCTGTGGCTGGACCGGAAGGGCTCAGACAGAAATAGAGAGCTCAATTGTGTTTGGAGAGCATGGAGTTGATAAACCCCAAAGATGAATAGGCACAAAGAAACAAAGAACATCCTACATGCAGGGAGACTCCAAAGCAGGCCGACAACCCCTTGTAGCTGGACCAGCTCAAAGGCATGCTCTGAACCCTGGACTGTTGCTGTTGGGGCCAATAGGAGTTATGTGAGAACATTGAGACAGAGGGGAGATGCCGAGCCAGAGGTGTCTTGAGAATTCCAGCTGCTGGAAAGTTTTTGGGATCTTGACCTTCTCCCTAAATTTAAGACAGGAGGTAAGTCAATTGTGCTCTAGTCTTCAGCAACAGTGTTCCCAGCTGAGCCTGCATTGCATTGGCATCCGTGAGGCAGCTGTGAGCATCAAGGTGAGTGGTGCCATGGAATCTGGCACTTCACAGGCCTTGGACTAGTGTTGTGCCTGTTTCTAAGACTGTCAAGATGTTATAATGAGAATGAATTCTGCTGTGTACAGTGGGGAGTTTTAAAAATTTATCTTTACTACTACTACTATTGTTGTTGTGTATATGTGTGTGTATGAAAGAGACAGAAACAAAGAGACAGAGATAGAGACAGGGGACTGTACATGAGTGTGGGTCTACACTTGCCACAGCCTGCACATGGAAGTCAAAGGACAACTTTGGGGGTTGGTTCTCTCCTTCTACTGTGGGCTCAAGGGTTGGTTCTCTCCTTCTACTGTGGCCTGAGGGGTTGGTTCTCTCCTTCTGCCATAGGTTCATGTGTGATGGGCACTGAAAGGACCAAGCACATGCCATAACAGGCTGCTCAGTCTTCTCTCAGAGATCAGGCCTCAATTTCAGTTTCCTGAGACTGAGCAAGCAGTCTCTGGGAGGGCCGTGAACAAAAGACATAGATAGTCCTTGCGGTAGCTCCCTTTCTGCGCGTAAAGTTCAGCCAGATGTTTACTGTATGGGGCCCCTCACCAACTTAGAGTTATGTGCATGAGTCAAGGACAGAGCCTGGACCACTGAGCCAGCCCCCACAGTCAGTACGTGCTTGGCCAGCCAGCCCCCAAGGTGGCTCAAGGATTCCTAAGTGTAGATAAGAACTTAGACCCCTTCTTCCCAGGTGGCTTTATCAGCTACAGAAACTTAAGAAAACACAGAGTCAGGATATTCAACCATCTGACAGAGGTTAAGTGGTCATAAAACATCCCAAACTTCACGGACAGGAGATGGGTTGTAAAACTCCTGACAGGGCAAACAGATAAGACCAAGTCCAGGCCCGGGAAAAACTGGACCAATCAAGGATGGACCCATACTAACCCCCTCCCCTCTAAGAAATTTTATGGGTTTTGCCTATAAAAACTAACTTCCCCAAGAAAGGACAAGCTCCTCCCGGCCTCACTGCTAAGAGTGTTTGGAATGAGCTTCCCTGACCATGGCTTGTAAACTCCATTTGAATAAACCTTGCTTTTGCATTCTGTACCTAAAGTCTCCGGTGGCTTCTTTGGGGACGTGATCTGGGCATAACAGGCACAAGAATACATTGTAGAGATTCAGCTGTGTATTAAAGCTATACTTTGACCAGTCAAGGGTCTGTCAAAAGGCAAGCCATTTATTATGAATATTTGGTGTTATCCAGCCTTTAATATTTCAGCTGTCTTCTGCTATGAAACTCTTGTGTGGCCAAATATTTCCAGACCATTTGGCTAACAGTTCAGCTCCCTATACTTGCCCAGCTTCTAGGTAACTAACTCCCCAACAGAGCCTAGGAGACAAGCTGGCTGGAGACACATAGCTTTGTTTCTTGTGCTAATGAAGCTCAGACTATCCTCTTGCCTTGAGGCCTAGGGGCTCTCCAGAGCAATTCACTAAGAACAAAAGAGGTTTTTTACATATCAAGGTGGAAAGTAGAGCAACATTCCTGAGGAGGCAGAGAACTGCACGGCTTTGGGAAAGACAGACAGGCTTTTTTCTGTAGAACAGACAGAACCAGGGAGAAGAGAACACAGAGGTAATGTAGATGGTAAGAACTCTTGAGCTAGGAGTAGAGAGCAAGTAGAGATGGAGGGAGAAGAAACAGAGGACAAAGATGAAGCTAGAAGCATAAGAGCTTAATCGTTAGCAGAACTATGAGAGGGAACTGGATGGAACTGAAGCTACGGAGACAGGATTTCATCCCAGAGAAAGAAAGTAGATGGATAAAGAGCTTGGTGTATCTAGATTTAGTCTTGTCCTGAATGCCTGACGGAGCTGTAGCTGTATGGATAGAATTTTGTCTTAGAGGAATAAAGTTAACAGACACAAGAGCATAGTAGATTTTCCCCTCAGATATCCCATGCCAGATGTAGTGAAATTCCCAGACCCTGGGAAATCAACACTCAGGGTTGGATCTCTCCCTCTGCTGTGGGCTCAGGAGTCAATATTGGTTGTCAGGCCTGCACAGGAAGTGCTTTTGCCTGCCAAACCATCTCTTTGGCCTGTAATTAAGGCTTTGAATGGCAAATTCCACTGTTTCTCACTTAAATAATGATCATGAAGGTTGTGACCCTGTTATGGCCTCTCATTCAGGGGCATCAACTCACAGGCCCTTACCTGAGAGCAGCTGGTTTGAAACACCGGAGGGAATCCCTTTCCTACTTGCCCTAGGCTTGAGAAGTTACATTATAATATCTATAGCTGAAAATATTCACCTATTTACATAACGTTTGCCTAGTCTTGATTTTAGCCCCAGTGGACATCAGATCCCATGGTCACAAGTGAAGAAAGCCCTGTGTGTGTGTGTGTGGGGGGGTAGGGGGCAGCTTGAATAACTCTGAGTCCAGGCCTGGACTTTGTGTTTAAAGCTGACCATGTTCAGTTACACGAAAGGGCCAGGGTTGCGTTATCTCAGTCCTTGATCATGCCCACAGGACATGACCCAGGATGGGAAAACAGCCAGATTTCTGAGGCTAGATGGTGTTGGGCTGCAGATACACTACTGTGCTGCTTCAGACTCCCCTGGAGGAAACCTGGCAGGGACAGCTGGCTCAGCTGTAGAGGGGCATGCTGGGGACAAGGAAATAGACTGTTAAGGAGACTGAAGTGAGGTTGAAGTGCCCGTCTGAGAGGATTCCAATGAGACCCTGGTTTGTGGGGCGGAGGTCTTGGCCACCTCAGCCTTCCAGCTGCCTACACACACAATGGGCAGAGACTTCTTAAGGAAGCCTGAGCTTCAGCTCCGTGCTGTCCTTTGATACGCCAGGCAAGGCACCATGTGAAGGACCTCTGTTTCAACCTGTTACAGAAAACATGGGTCATGATTTTCATCTCCTCTTAACTCTCCAAGCACTAGGAAAAGAGAGAGCACATGCCTCCAGGGGCCTCCTTCCCCTGACACTTTCACTCAGAAGCAGTCACGGGACATGTCCAGTTGTAACAGGCAGCATGTTGAACCTCAGAGTAAGGCAGACCATGCGATCTGGCAACTGGACTTCTCATCAGATGCTTTGTTTGAACTTTTTTCCTGATCCCGTTTGCATTGCAATCCATCCTGCAGAGCGGAATGTGAGTGGGGGAACATTCTCCTAAGAGGGAAAAATCCCATGACCTGGTCCACAGCCGAACTGGAGGCCAAAGCACACAGGGCTCCGGGTGGCTGTGCTGGCACAGCGTTAGAAGTCACAGCATGTCCCCTGGAGAAGCCCTTGATGGCCAGATAAGTGACTACTGTAGATTCCTTAGGTAGAGGAGACATTGACAGACGTGGCACTGGGTGGCTGTGGTGGTCTGATGGGCCTGAGCAGGACATGAAAAAGCTAGACCCATAGAGGGTTGGGGCATCCCTCAGCAGATGCCCAACGGCTGGAGTGTGGGGCAGCCACCTGTTATTTCCCTGGCATTTTCAGAAGCAGAGAGGTCAGGTAAGGAGAAGGGTGTTTTAAGCTCTCTAACAAAAGGGAGCTTGTCCTTTTTATTCCCTGTGGAATTTCCACTGCCCAGAACAGCGTGTGCCTCGTGGAAGATGCCCAAATATCTGCTGATGGGGGGCAGGCTGTAAACCCTATTTCCAAGAAGAAAGCAGCTTAAAAAGAAGGGCGAGTTACTATCTGGGTAGTGGTTGGTCCAGCAGCCTACTCTGGGAATGCCTTTCCTCTAAGCTCAGTCACCTGGTTCTCCCAAGCCTCCACTGTGCAGTCGGCTCCTCTGTGTGAGCTGTGCTCCAGATGGGAAGATGAATCACAGCCCCTGCTCCAGCTGAATTCCTCTCCGCTGCACTGCACACCATTCTGGCTTTTACTTCAGGTTCAGACACATTTAGTTCCCCATAGGTTATAGTTGAATAGATGATAGTGTACATCTTGCCAGTCAGAAACCTGGGTTCAAATCTTGCTCTGCCACTTCTCAGAAGTACAACTTTAGGCAGGTCATTTTTAGGCTCCGGCCCTGGGTGTTTAATCTGTAAAGTGGAGATATTAATAGCATCACTTGGTATGTTTAGGGGAAAATGAATGATGTACGTAGTTTCAGATCTCATCGGTTGTGGGCATGGCTTTTTTAGAGAAGCACCTAGAACATAGGAGGCCTCAGGAGATTTTGATTTTATTGATGGCCTTTTTTCTTCTGTGACTGGAGTGTTCCCCGTTCCACAGCCTAACTCCCCACAGTTCCCTAAGGCGCACTCAGGTCAGCTGTCTTTTAGAATGATGCATCATGGAATACTTCCCTCTCAGAGGTATCTCTTCCTGCTTCCATGGAGGCTTGTTTGCTTATCTGCCCTTGTGTGATTTCCAGCTTCAATGCCTGCTTTCCCCCTAGACTGAGAGCCCCTTGAAGCCAGGAAAGTGTTTATTTAATCCTCTTCCTTCTAGGACACACATTTTTTTTTTTTATTATCAGAAGTTTAAATATTTGCCAGATAAATGATTATAAGGCAATGGTGCATCCCTTAAACAGAGATATGTTGTGGACACAGATACGTGCTCAATCAAGTTTAGAGGAAGAAGGAAGATGTACTAAACTTGTGAAGTATGTACAGAAACAATTTGATGAGCAGAAAAGAAAGTCTACCGTATGCCATCCAATACAGCACAAATGCTTGTAGTCACTTCGAATTTACATGCCAAAGACCTAAGCTCGAAGGTAACCCTTCACCTATGTGTAAAACAAAAGAGGGACCAGAGGGCTAACTCCCCTTTCCACCATGTCAGGACAGAGAGTCAGGAATCAGACCCTCAGCACATGGATTCTGCTGGTGCCTTAATGCTGGCCTCCTCAGCTTACAGACCTGCAATGACAAACTTCTGTCAATCACAAGCGACCTAGTTTATGATATTTTCTTTAAGCAGACTAAGACAACATTGCTATATTATCTACAACTTACCTTAAAGAAATGCTATTTAAATGTCAAGACATGCATTGAAATCTGTTTTACTCTAAATATAGCTAAATACTGGAAGTTGCCTAATCATCATAGAGAGCTTTATCCATTCATATTCCATAGTTTAACATTACCGTTTCAGTAATCATTATTTGCTAATTTGCTAGGAAAACCAGAAGTTTTCTTCACTAGCATCCTGGGATGTAAAAGTTTGGTTTATGTTGACAGAATGAGTCCTGTCTGTTGGAATTGTCACGTGACTGTTTAGGCAGCCTGGCCTCTGTGTGAGCAGGGCATGAAGAAAGCATCACTGGAATGACTCTGAGATCTCTCAATGGAGGCTGTTTATCAGCCTCGGGAGATTTCTGTCATCTGATGACTCAGCTGGCTCTTGCTGGTAGCTCCTTGTCACATCTTCTTTAGTTAAAGGGCAGAGAGGTGTGACAAAGCAGGTGATCTCAGGTTTTGGTTCCTGCTAGCTGTGAAGGACCTCAGTACCTCAGAATTGGCCCTGACACTTGCACTTTCAGTGTGATGGGATTAGAGAGGGGATTATGCACCTTATTTTTAACAGATGAAGGCTGCCAGAAGGCCGGGAACCCAATTCTGTAACAGAGAATGACCACTGGTGTAAGCCAATGGGAAAGTGTAGCGTTACAGTGATTACAAAAAGCAAGGATGTGTTGGAGAGACCCAGAAGAGATCAGAATCAGGAAGATTTGGTGGCTCATTAAATATGGTACCCAGCTGAAGGGTAGACTACAAAAATGCCGACATGGGAGTTGAGTGTGATATTACACACCTACAATGCCAGTACTGAGGAGCTTGGGAAAGAAGAATCATAAATTCTCAGTCAACACAACTGCATAGAAAGACCATGTATCAAAAATGAACAAGGAAAGAGGGAGGCAAAAAGAAAGCAAGCAATATGCATGTCAAGAGAAACAAGTTCACGCAATGTGCTCATAGAGCTTGTCTGGTCATCCCAACAGTTCAGAGGGATGGATGGGACAGTTACTAGGAACAGAAAGCAGCAAAAACTGTACTCATTGTGTGCCTCAATTTACTTGTCCATAAGCCATGCTGTTATCCTTCAAATTCAATGTTTCTGGCCCCAAGTTAGTCTCTTTGCCTTTTACCTCCTGCACTTAAATATTCAAAGTCTGGGTGGGAAGAAGCAGAGAGAGATGGCGAGAAAGTAAGGAAGGCTGAAGTGGGCAGAGGGAGGAATGCAGGTGGGAAGCAGGCTGCTACAGACAGAGGAAGGAGAGGCCATGAAAGATGGGGCCTGCTGCTGCTCTGGGCACTGACAGGGACTCCTCACAGGAAGGGCACGACTTCTTTGTCACTGACATCTTCACCTCCTCCCTAAATGTGAAGACAGTTCTGCCTGGGAACCCAGAGTAACTTTAAATCGCTGTTTAGAACACAGACATTCTTGGGTACCCTTTCCTGTAAGGGATCCCCTTCCTTACTCCCTGTCTTCACTGACTCAGAAACAGAAAAGGGGCACATGCCTTCAAACTTAGCTTAAGCAAAGGGCCTTCCACACGCCAGGGGAAAGGAGGAAAACAGAGCACCACAGTATCTGTCATGGCTAGACCTTGGTGGCTGCTCAGAATGTGTGGGAGAGAGAGGACCCTTTATGGTCATTCAGAGCTGCTTATTGGGCACAGCCTTCCATCTCAGCATCTCCCTGTCACTTCGATAAATAAGCCACTAAGTAAGATGGATGGGACAGCCTGTGCTCTCTATTGGTAAGGAACGAAAGCTGACACCAAACACTGGCTTTGGCTTCTCCTGTGTGATGACTTCTGCTCTGACCAGTCGTTTCCAATGCTTGCAGGAGCCTTTTAAGAATGTAGATCCCTGGGCCTGGCTTCTCCTGGGTCTGACTTTGCAGATATATAAAAGAGAGACTGAGTGTATGGTTAGGAAAACTTTGCTCCTTTGTTCTAGGGTAGGTTATAGGCTGGAATGAGGACAGAATCTTCCCTGTGCAGCAGCCAATGTCCAATGCCCTTAGCCAATGTGCACAGGTCTCATTTGGTTGGAGATACCCATCGGATGAGTAATAAATTGCCTTTAGGCCTAGGCCAACTCAGTTCTCCACGAGTGCATTCCCAATGTTTCCATTTGGCTTCAGACTTCAGCTTTTAAATTGGCCTTGACAGATTTAGAAGGTGCCTTGGAGGCATTCCTGTGCCTGCTGAACAACTTCACTTGGCACGGGGTTCTGGGCAGGATAGATGATGGGCAAGAGTAGGGTCCACTTGATGAAACTACTCACAGAGAGAGTAGGTAAGTAATGTCTAACGGGCTGAGAAATACAGACAGAATATGATTTGAAATCTTACCTGATTTGTAGGAGAGGCCATAGTACAAAACCCAGGAAAAAAGTGGGGACAATACAAGACAGCAGATATTTCTCTGTCTTAATTCTTCCTCTTAAAAGCATAGCTGTCCTAAATATCCCAACACATATTGACTTTCCTTGGTGGGCCGTACACATCTTATTTTATACCTGAGTGAGAATGAGCAATGAAACCCTCTCCTGAAATTGAGCACAAAGAGAGAACAGTGGTTGCAGCCCAGCATGCCACACTCAGGCTTTTCAGCATTACCACTTGGGTATGGGGAGACAGATGCACACACAGCAGGCTGAGGACAGGAGGACCTGGACTTCCATGCTTGCTGGGAAAAGTTTCACATGGACACCTTGGACAGGAGGGACACAGGTGCATCTCTTATTTCTCAAAGTCTCTACCTTTGAGGTATCTCTCAGTAACACGTGTTATATAAAACAAGGAGACACCTCAGCAGTAAGCTGGGTGCTCATATGAATTATGCAGGGGATAACCTTTCCATACATGACTGTAGAGGTTTCAAAGCATATGAAATATACAGATTATTATAACTCTTTCAAAATGTGTATCCCAGTGAGTGACGTTTAGTCCATTCACACAATCACAAAACCATCCCCACAATCCTCTTTCCAGTCCAGTGAGGTGGTTCAGTGGATAAAGGCACTTGCTTTGCAAACCTGACATCCTGAATTCAATTCCCAGAATCCACAGTCAAAGGAAAGAACCAACTCCCCAAAGTTGTCCTCTGACTTCCACTGTACTCTGTGGCAAATGCATCATCTTGTACACAACATACACAACACAACACACACACACATATACACACACAAATATAATAACAACAACAACAACAACAACTCTTAGATCAGAAGTGATAGAGGAAAAATGAAAATAAATGTCAGAGGAGACTGGTCTCTATAGGAGCATATTATCCTTTATTAAACAATAAAGGCCTGGAGTCTTTCTTCAGGGAAGAAGACTGTGTGCCCAGGCAGTGGGCTTGAGGGTTTTATAGGGAGGAAAAGGGAACTTTGAGGATGGAAGACTTTCATGTTCACACCAGTTTCTTGCAGTATCAGGGTCACAAAGTGCCAGGCCAGTGTTCTTACAGATACGTTGTTAACCAGTGCTGAAGATGTTATTTCCGTGTTAGCTTTCCTGTTCGGAGATTCTCAGCGCACCTGAAGCTTTTCGTTATTAACCCTTCAATAGCAATAACAATAATAATTATCATAAACATATAAGACACAAAATAAGTATTGCAATCCTAATTTCTCCGCCTCTGGGAACACAGTTGGTCTACAGTCGGTTCTCTGAATGACTCTAGACATTTGTAGCATGAATCTTTGAGGTGGGAATCACTTGTGCATACCTAGAATACCTCTTTCCTTAGTCACCATCAATTGTGTCTTTTGCAGTGTTTTGGCTAGCTGTGATTCCAAGATCCCTCACTGCAGAACATCTTCCTTTGTAATTGTTCTCAGCCAGAAAACTTGTACATCATCGATAAGCAAGGAATGGAAGAAACTAGTTTACTCCATAAGAGCTCCAGAATGCAGGAAATGAGAAAGTATGTGAGGTGCAGTGTGGGATGATAGCCCCAAGTCGTTCTTCAATTCTGCTTTCACCCAAGAATAATCCAAGACCAAGAAACAGCAGCAGCACGAAAAGGGAATTGGCCATTTCCATGCACTAAGCCCTCTCACTGGGATCTGAAGCCACACCCTTTCCTGACTCTGACTTTTCACTGGCCCCATCATTTCCCAGCGTTGTCTGTGGGTACTGAAGACTAGGACCCACAGCCCAGCTTTGGGAGGAGAGTTAGCTCAGCTCTCTCCCAGTGAGCTGGCAGGTGGCCAGTGGGCCTGTTCATCTAATGAGCCCGGGACGGTCCCTGGGCAGCTGCAGTTGTTCAGTCACACACAGAGTGTACTCATGACCCAGTGGGTTCTAAGACCACAACAAACAGCAAAGCAGATCACTCCAGCTCTGCTGGAGTTGACTCCCTGGCCAGCCCTGATTCTTGGGAAGACAGGTTCAAGGTAGCTAATAAGTAACTTGATCGTAATCTTTTTTTTTTTTTTTTTTAAAGCAACATGAACCTAACAGGCAGCTTAATTGCATTGCATAAGTGAACCATGTAATCACAAATTGGACCCTTTACAGATGTCACCTGTCACCACGAGAAAAATGCTTGGAGTGAGGACCCTTCCTTTTGCTTAGGTTATGCTGAATCGAAGAGGCTTTTAAATCAGGGGAGGTGAGGAGAGCAGGCATTTATCTTTTAATGCAGAAACCTTGAAGATCTTGCCTTGCCTGAGGCAACCAGCAACTCCCCCTCCCTTCTGTAGCCCTGCGTTAGCTTGCCAGTGAGCCTCTAAGTCCCAGATACTGACTATTGATCAGCATGCTCGTTTAATTACCCAGCAGAGTGGGTTCTCCACCAATCAATTTCTCTTCTAAAATGCCAGCATCCTGCTCCAGAGGGAGGAGGGCCTCCATTGATCTTTGTTTGCTTTTTATTCCTGTTCTGAGCAGAGTACATTCACACACAGGTTAATTTTTAAATGTACTCTGCTCTTACTGCCCTGCCTCCTTACTTCACCCCGGACACCTGAGTGACTCTAGAAATCCTTTCACCTCTTCTTTTTGCTTACTTAGCTTTGTTAAATTGCTTCACAAATACCTGGCCTGCTCATTTCCCAGATTTCTCCTAGTCGACAACAGTCCAGAGTTCTTGAGTCTGAAGTCTTTGGGGGTAGAGGAATTGCTGACCCCTTTCCATGCTCCCCTCCGGGAGAGAAGGAAGGGGCCAATTCCACTTAGAGGTCCCTGGCTTGCTCCTGGAGCCTTCTATAGGATCAGGGAAATGTGTCAGCTCAGGCCTTTCTTCATTTTAAGGCTTGGTTGTGAAGCTGGAGCATGTACTGCATGCAGGTCAGAGCCCTGTAGATACAGAAGAACTGCAAGATCGGGGCACTGCATTTTTCTGCAGTGAACTGAATTTTGACATGACATTTCTGGGCCTTTAGATAAAATTTCACCCTTTGCATCTAATGATAATTTTTACCTAATTTAGGCTCAAAATGAAGTCACCTCAGGGCTGGCAACACAGCAGTCAGCGTCTGCTCTGAGAGTCACCTCTGTTGCCAACACTACCCTTCCTATCCGTAGACTGGTGAGGTAGACACACACGTACCTTGACCCACCTCTGAGCCTGCAGAAGCCCAGACTGGTTCTTGGCCACGTGCAAATGCACCACCTTCTGCTGTTCCTTGCTTGGGTCTAGCCTGTAGTTTAAGATCAGCTAGAAAAACATTTAAGGGGTCCTGGTGAGACTCATTCCTGCACCTAAGAAGCCTTCCTATATTTGGCTAATATGTGTTTTCTTTTGCCTGGTAGAGTGCAAGATGTCTTTAAACTCAGGAAAGCATCCCTGAGGGATGACTGCACTCCATTCTTTCCCAGGATATTAATGCCTTGGGACTTAGCCACTTTCGGCTTCTAAACAGCATGACTCCAGCTGGGAAGCAAGTAGCCGACCTTTGGGTCTGTGATCTTGTATTTATCTACTGGGATATTTAATATGATAGCTAAAAATAAACAGACTAATGGAGACTTTTTCTTTTTTAAATAAGGCCACTCATAAATATCAGAAAACTACCAGGAACTAAAAGCTCCTAGTCTTTCAGTATCTGACAGAGGAAACCGCAAGCTGGCTTACCACTAACCTAGATCAGGTTCGGCCGCCCCCAGGTCCCAGCAGCCGTGACTAATGCAACTCTTACCTTGTACAAATTGTTCCAGAAGGAACTGATAGCATGTCAGAGACTAGAAAGACCGTGCTGTGTATGAAAACACACATTAAACCAGAGGGGACAGCAGTGCCACGGAGCCAGGCCTCAGGGACACGGCAGCTCCCCAGAGGACAGGCTTTCCCAATGGATTTCTCACAGCATTAGTTCATGACATTTCCAGGGTGTTTGTGTCTGTCCCCCTCATATCCTTCCACTCTTGTTTGAAAAGCCACAGGATAGAACTGGTGTGTGTGGACTTTTGTAAACCTAAGACAGTTGATTGAGAACAGAAAGATAAAATGCTGAGCCACGGGAACAGGTCCAAAGTCTCTTCTCATTGATCTGAAAACACTGTGGTGACTTTAACCATGTAGACTCTTAAATGGTATTATGAGAGTCAATGTTTATGTTACAGGTTCTGTGGCTTTGAAACCCAGGGTTATAATCTAGCAGTAACCATGACTTATGCAAACTCTGAGCTGTGTAAAACCATGGGGAAGGGAACAATTGTGTGAGCAGAGAGGTAAGTCTGGGATTGAATGAATCAGTGTGTCCATCAGTTACAAAACTCAAGACTGACAAAGTGAGAAAAATAAACACCAACACCAACACCAACACACACACACACACACACACACACACACACACACACGTTGTGTCCTCATTTTGTATCCTCTGTCTCATCTTAGATTTCTCTGAAATCAAGATGTAAGAAAGGTTCTCCTTCTAGCAATCCACATGAGATACAAGTATCAGTCCCCAAGGATGGAGACAACAAAAAATAGGTTGCATCATCCAACTGCTCAACTGCTACAGGTACTTGGCCCTTCTCGAGCCTTCTAAGGAGCCTCATCAAATGCTTTTCCAACTGTTAGCCAGGGAGCAAATGAGGGAGGCAGTTATCCAAACGTCTTGCTGTCATGGGTGAAAGGGAGAACAGGGCCTCATAGTCAAACAAGCCAGGCTAGAGGCAGGAGCTAAGGAAGACGATGGAGTGAACCATTCTCAGGCTGTCTCCTGGAAGCTGATGGAGCCCGAGTGGATCGGCTATCCTAGCAATTGCTGGATCAGGGATGAGGCTAGGAGGCTACTGTATAGGATGTGCCTAATACTCCTGTCTATAATGGAGTCTGGGGAGGGAAGACTGAGTGGTCTGAATGGGAGCAGAGTGGGTGATATCCAAGCCCAGATTCAGCAATGGTCTGACAAGTACAAATATAAGAGAGATATAAGGTTTATTTGATGACTTGGAAAATATATTGAAATTTGAGACTCTTCTGGAAGTTGGTAGACACTTGTATTTTAAACAAAAAGTGACCTGCTGTAATGAATCAGTTCATTAGAGTTGGGACCCAGTTAGAGAGCAAGACCCCAGACCTGGGACACCAGCACATCTCAAGAAAGCTGAAACCATGGCCTGAGTTTCTTGCTATTGGAGAGGTCTAATCTAGAAAGTTTTGTCTGAAATACTGAATACGAAAGATGCCTTAGAATTATGGGATCTTCCTATTGGCATTCAAATAAGGAAAACCATGAAGCTGAGAGGTAAAGATGTCTGCCTATATGGCCACTGCTGGTTACCTGATGGGTCAGAACTGGAACTGAGGTCTCTCACCAGGGATTGTGTGCAACAGTGAGAAAGAGCACTTATCAACAGTATCTTGAACAACTTCAGTATTTATTTTTCTCATATGAGGTAGACAGTTGCTGACTCTTACTGGTGGCTAAGGCACTGGGTGACAGTTTCTGTGAGCCACTGGCTTTTCTCTAAGGGTCACTCACAAGACGGTGGCTATAGGAAGACTGCATTGTTCTGGGTCAGGCAATGGCTCCAATGCCCATTCAGTGACCTCTGCCTAGCTTATATTTGTTTGAACTGTGTCCTGTGGCCACCCTTATCTCTGTAGGAAGCTAGGAAATGGCTTCAGCCAGGGACATCCAGTTAGAGCAGGTTTCTCTCCTGGGAAAGCATGGTAGAGTGGAGTGGACAGGCCTCTGACATACTCATCCTTAGTCATGACCAGAAAACCAGCTGTGTTTTCTCCTGCTCTGGGTATTTTAGAAGTGAGTGGTGTAGATGATAGAGATATAGTTTGTTGAAGGGACTTGCCTATCATGTGCAAGACCCTGGACTCAGTTCCTAGCATCACACAGAGAAAGGAAGTGAAGAAGGATGGATGTGGGAAGAGGGGAGACAGTGAAAAACTCTAATAAATGCCATTCCATATCCTGTTGGTGATGCATGGCTCCAAATGCCGCTGACCCAATCCCACTCACCACAGCACCTTGCAATGGGTTTCCAGTTGAAGTTCTTCTATGGAGACAGTGCCTGAACGAAGCAGTAGGCGCCATAAGGAGCTTCTGGATGAGACCATTCTCTGGCTTGTTTCCTCCAAAGACTCCAAAAAGTCAAGGAGGCAGCTGCATGGCATCCAAAATTTGAATTAGGCATAATTAGGGCCAAATTCCATGCATGCTGCTTTGCTGCTATTGAGTCTACAATTTGGGCTCTGAAATGTAGAAACTATGCTGTTGATTTGCATCCAGAGAGAAACAAACAGGAGCTCCATATTCACTTTGCAGCCTAAAACAGCTGCAGCTAACGTAAACAAGTAGCACAGGGAAGAAAGCATCTGCACTATATAAAATGCTGGAAATTGGAGTTGGCGAGATGGCTCAGTGGCTAAGTAAATGTTCTGCCTTCCCAGCTCACAACGGCCTGTCACTCCAGTTCTGGGGCTGGGAGGACCTAACACTTTACACTTTCTTCTGGCCTCCTTGGGCACTTGCAGTCAAGTGCAAATACCCCCAAAGATGTATTTGATAAATATATATATATATATATATATATATATAT
>CABHPP010125990.1:0-17330 GCA_902168425.1 Peromyscus attwateri | reverse complement strand
AAGGGCTGACTTTTTTTCAACTGAGGCAATTAAATTAACAATTTAGGAGTTGTTGTTGTTATTGTTGTCATTGTTTTGGTTTAGTGGTGAGTTCTTTTTGGAGGAAGGTTTTATTTTTTTTCAAAATGAGAGGCATGGTAAGCACATCTCAAAAGGCATGGTGTCCAGTTGAATCGCTGCTATCACTGGAAATCACTATGTGGATACTGGTAATGCTGGGTAAGGGAAAGGCAAGGGCAGAGTACAGTACTCTGTGCTATGAATACTGACAATTCAGTGATTCACATGTGTGTGGGGAGGGGTATCCTTGATCACCAGCCCTGTACAGACCATCCTGACAATTCACCACAATCACCATGCAAAGGCAGAGCCCATCAGAAGATCTGACCATGAGCAATCAAGACCTGGAAAGACCAGGAAGATGGTTTCTCAGCTTCTCTTGATTTTCCACTTCCTACTCAAATCTCCATTTACTGAGTACAAAGGGTACATCCTAATTAGCAACCAATATTATTCATTTTAATCAGGGAGGGAACAGTGTCTTCTGAGTAACCATCTCTCACTCAGAATGTGGGTGGGGCCAACTCCATATCCATCCCTAGGGAAATATCCAGGAACTAGACCAGATGAGCTATCACAATTTGTCCTTTGATTAGATAATGCCAAACAATTTAAAAAAAAGCTGTCTCTTTACATTTAATGCTTAGACTTTTGCAAAACTCACTTGGAAGGAGATATATTCAGTTTAGACTGCTGAACCACTATTAACCCAAGACTAAGGGTGCCTCAGAGAAAAAACAAAGATCAAAAAGAGATTGATTCAAATGGCATAACTTGACTCCCAAGATATATCCAGGCATAGCGCCAGTTGCTTGGAGTCTTTCCACTGTTAGCCATAGTTGTTGTTGGTTTTTTTTTTTCAACTTTAGAATTTTAAAATTTGCATTCCAATTATTTGTTGCTCAGACAGTTCTGAATCAGAGATAAAATACCTGTCTTGAAGGATGGAACTTGTTCACTTAGCAGATCCAGGAAGCTAGATATCTGCCCAAGGCTAAAGGCACATAGAGTGTCCTGGTGAAATTACCTCCACCAGATTGGGCTGTAGGCATATCTGTGGGTTATTGTCTTAGCTGATAATTGATGTAGGAGAGTCCAGATCACTGCAGGTGCTGCTGCCCCTCATCAAGTGGACCTGGGCAAACGTGAGCCCAGAAATAAATCTACAAGCAGTGTTCTTCCATGTTAACTAATTCAGCTTCATCTCTAGGTTTCTGCTTCAAGTTTCTGCCTTGGCTTTCCATCATGAGGGACTGTGTTTGTAATCCAAATAAACCCTTTGCTCCTCAAATGGATTGTCTTAGTTACTGTGCTATTGTCATGACAAAACGCTGTGACCAAGGCAACTTACAAAAGGCATTTAACTGGGGGCTTCCTTACAGTTTCAGATGGTGAATTCATGGCCATTATGGCAGAGCGCTTGGCAACAGAGAAGCAGGCATGGTGCTGGAGCAGTAGCTGAATGTTTAAGTCCTGATATAACAATTACCAAGAGGCAGGGAGAGAGAAAGTTAATTGGAAACGCTGTAGGTTTTTAAGACCTGAAATCCTACCCATAGTGACACCTCCTCCAACAGGGCCATACCTCCTAATCCTTCCCAAACAGTTCCACCAACTGATGACCAAGATTTCAAATATATTAGCCTATGGGGACCAATCTCATTCAAACCACTATATTGTTTTTGGTCATTGTTTACCATAGCAACAGAAGTAAACAAGGAAGGACACAGAGCTGCAAGTGCTTCTGCAAAGGTTTAGGATGTAAAAACTTTTGCATTTTTCAGGCCAAGCCTGTACATGAAAACTGTTTAGCCTTTGGAATATTTGGCTAGAAATACCCAAATCTACACCATCTGTTAATCAACCCCAATGTCGTGCTGCAATTGTGTTCCCATATTTCTGAGACCCCACTGCTCAGTGCCAGCAACCACTGAAGTGAACAAAGGGAAGAGTCGATGTCCAGCCTCCAGGACAGTTATAGTAGAAACTCCTGCAGAGAGAATGAACTGAGAGATTCTAAGAGCCAGGCCACCAGAAGAGCAGGACATTATGTTGGAGAGACATCTGCACATTCCTAGTTCAGGCAGCATTATCCACAATAGCCTAAGCCGTGGCATCAAACACGGTGGGGAGGGTTGGGTTCAATGATGAGTACATGGGTGAATGAGTGAAGCAGAGGTTGTGTACATTCATGGAGGAATATTATTCCCAGTGTAACAAAGGGTGAAATCCTGCCATTTGCAGTAGCATGGATGGACCTAGATAGACATCATGTAAATGAAATAAGCCAGACACAGAAAAACAAAGACCATATGTTGCCACTCATGCATGCAGGCCAAAAGATGATTTCATAATTGTAGAGTGGAATAGTGTCACTAGAGAGTAGGTTCTAGGGCGCAATAAACTCACAATAATTCATACTATGTGTTATATAGTATAATAAGCACTATAAGAGAGGCGTTAAAAGCTTCCCATACAAAAAAAAATGAAACATATTCAAGGAGAAATGCTAATTGTCTTGATTTGGTTGTTGCATATCATATATAAGACTCATATTTCCACACTGAGCCTCATTCATACATACAGTTGCTATTCATGAGCTTGAAAATATTCTTTAAAGTTTTACAAATCTAAGAGACTAGACTACAAAGCCAGGCAGTTGGCAGGCTTGGATGGTAGATGAACTTGTAGGACAGTGAAGCCTTCCCTGTGGATTTCTAGATACCTTAACCGATAAAGTCTTCTGGAGACAGATTTAGAATAGAGCTCAAAGAACCTTCCCTTTACTGTCTCATAGATGCTAATGGAGTTCAGGATATGTAAAATATACTTAATCTCTCTGTATGAAATGCTGAGAAGGCAAGCAAACAGATAAGGATGACTGCACAGGGAGACCTGTAGGCCTTCTCTTCCCTCTTATACTACTCTATTATTGTGTTTATAAGTTATAGTGGCTAATGGTAAAGAGCCCCAAGGACCCATAATGTGGAAAACTAGTATGTCCTATGAGGATATGGCCACCACGAGGAAGGTGTTAAGAGTCAAGGGTTAAATGTTTTCTATCCAACCATTCAAAGAAAACCAGGATTGACATGAGATTCGTTTTCTAAATACCTTAATTACTTGAATTTTGGTTATTAGTTAATGAGCTAGAAACATAGGGTAAGACAATATTAACTCATGAGTAATGTGAATAATTCAATTAGCATAATTAGGCAAGATGCTGCTTGGAACCCTGTGGTGATAAATAAAAATAACATCATTTGCTAAACTTTCTGAGGAAAAATAAATGCCTTCCTTTCCCCCAAATGGAGTGGAAATAACTCAAAGTGACTACTTTTAATTTCTGAACTCTCCTTTCTTCTCCTGATGATTACAGGCAGAACAAGAGAATTCAATGATAAAAGTGTGAAACGAAAGACGTCTTTGATTAACCAGTAATCCCATCCCTCCCAGTGACATTCAGAGTCCAGCACCATGTTTAGGTAAAAAGAGAACTTGGGAGAATGATTTCTCAGTGATTAAATTAACATCTGAAGAATGAAAAACTCACCTTAAATGTCTCTTTTAAGAAAAAGGACATCAAATGACTGCCCTGAAGCAGCATGTTTTTCTACAGAGTATAATTCATTTCTAGCAATAAAGTGATATGTGCAATGGCAAAAGCATATTTAAAATCCATGAAAAAAAGAAACATAGAGATGACACTAATGGAAGAGAGATGGATCAGATAGGACATACAGGTCAAGGCTTCAAGGGTGACAATATCAAGCTGGTTTGGAGTGGCTACATAAGTCAAGTTGACACAGCAGACAGAGACACACACAGTAGCACAATGAGGGAGAGAGTAAAACAAATGCTTTTGGGGCTGGAGAGATGACTCAGTGGGTAAAGTGCTTGATGTACAAGCATTCAGAACTGAGTTTAGATCCTTGGCACTCATTAAAAAAAAAAAGCTAGACACAGCCACACACTCTATAATGTGAGCACTAAGGGAGCAGAGACAGGAGGACGAGAGAGAGAGAGAGAGAGAGAGAGAGAGAGAGAGAGAGAGAGAGAGAAAGGAGACAAATGTAGGTTGTTACTGTTGAATCCAAATTGTGGGGCTCATTGGCCAGCAAATAGTCACCAGGAAGGATGCAAATCTGTTAGCAGAGAAACAATAAGTATGTACCATGCCCTAAAAGATTAGTGTAAACAGTTTAATCCTTCAGGGTGTTATCAGGAAACACTTTAAGAATGAGGGCATAGGATCAAGAAGAGACTATTAGCAAACTTGAGACTGTGATGGCGTTACTGACTATCCCAGCAGTTCCCTAAGGGACATGTAGTTTGAATTCTAACTGGTCTTAATAATAAAAACTCAGAGTCAGATATCAGGGCATAAGCTGAAAGGTCAGAAAAGCAGAGCAGCCAGCCACTAGAAAGACTTCTTACCTCTAGAAATCCTCAGACTGAAAAAGCCAAGCTCCTGTCTCCACCCCGCCTTATCACTTCCTCTCTCTGTCCAGCCATATCACTTCTTGTTTCCTCTTCCCAAGTGCTGGAATTAGAGGCATGTGCCTCCCAAGTACTGGGAACAAAAGTATGAGATCCCCAGTGCTGGGATTAAAAGTGTGTGCCACCACTGCCTGTCCTCTAGTGCTACCTCCGTCCTCTGATCTCCAGGTAAGCTTTATTTGTTAGAGCACAAACAAAATATCACCACAGGGGCAGGCCCTAAGTCTGGTGCTTTATGTTGCAGGTATTTAGAACATCAGATGAGTATCTGAAGGAATTTATACATGCAGGGATTGCCAAGATGGCCCAGGTAAGATGAAGCCAGGTTTTCACTGACAAGAGTCAAGTTTTACACGCTATGATTAGAAATCCTACAATCATGAGTTGGGAAAGTGTTGTCTTCTGTGCTCTTTCACCTTTGCCCTGTTTAGTCCAAGAGTGCCTGCTGTTGTGTGAGACTATTACTAGGGAGATGTGAACACATGTCTACTCATCCCAGATAGGGAATCAACAATAAACAAAAGGATATAACCAAAGTCCAGTGTGGTGAACCAATGAATTTTACATAGGCTACCTGTAAGAGTATAGGTGGGGGTCCTTTACAGAAGCAGAAATGACTCATAATCAGCTGCATCACAAAAGTCGGCGTGATCATGGGTGCTAGCTCATAGAAGCTGTAAACCTGGAGTACACTGCACAACTTGAAGGTTTGACAGTGTCTCTTTTGGGCACCTCAAGTGGCCTGAGCCTCTTCCAGGCAGCCAAGCTGTCCTCTACATCTACTAGGTGGCTTGGCTTATTCAAGAATGTCTCTTGAGTGGTCTTACTGATTATATATGCCTATAGAGGGAAGGTCCTAATGTATTTGGTCAGTTGAGACTACGGGTCAACCATCAGAGTGGAGGTCTCAGGAAATATGGAGGAGCATAAAGACAGAATAGGTCTATGCCCCGGAGAAATAAGTAGTTATCATACAAGCTTTCTACTGCCAACCACTGGGGATCCTGAATGTCCTATCAAGCCACTGCAATTTGAGCTTCTTATTTGTCACGTGTGGTTGAACTGAATCCTAACAAATTTAGGATTCTTACTATAGACTTCATGTTTACAATTCTCATACTCAGAGATAAAGTTTTATGGGCACCCCAATCATATTTTAAAACTTATAACTGAATCAGGCAAATTTTCAAAAACATTGCAAGGAAATGAATGGCAAATAATAGTTTTGCTGCTTCATGCACTGGGAAATCATAAAGAAATGAAAGAGAAGTCCATATCCATCACTCTGTTCCCAGGGGAGAGATGCCTAGATACTGAGGATCTGGAATGACGCTGCTCATTTAGCCCTTATAGATCATCCTTCTGGTAGGTCTAATCACCTCAGATACTGCAAGAGAACAAGAAACAAGAATAGTCTATTGATCATTACGTTCTCAAGAAGACATGATGCAAAAAAAACAAAAATTCCAAAGAAAGTGGCCACAGTGACATCAACAGTAGTGACCACAGCAATGAAAGCCACACAAGGAAACATTTGCTCTTCGCCAATAAGTATGTTCCCTCCTTTATTTCAATTTAACCTTGAATTTCCAAACAATCCTAAGGCAGTTCATCTCTTCTGAAAATCAGAAGAGGAACCTACAGAGATTACAGATGACTTACGCACAGGAAGGGATGGTTTCAGAGAAGTAATGGCATACATGAGGAATTGAAATGAATCTAATATTTCAAATTGTGAAAACAGAATGAATGACATGATATCTGGGCAAAAAGTACCAAGCCAGGGTGGGTGGCAACCAAAGCAGACACAAAGCCAGAATTCATTGCCTTCCTATTATTGCCCTCAGTCCAGCCTTGAGAGCAACAGTCAACAAATCCGAGCCATCACCAAGAGCAGAACACAGTGTTTATGTTATCAAATTCAATCTCCATCAAAATTTTATGAAGCAGAAATATCTTTACCTTTAGAGAGGTTCAGAAAGATGAAGTATCTCATCCAGTGTCATTCCAGAGTTTGATTATGGCCTTCACCCCAACCCCAGAAGACTTCTGCCAAGCAGGCCCAGGTCACCTAAGCCAGAACGGCTGAGTGACCCACCTGCCAGCAGAACTGTACCCCTCCCTGGATTCTGTCCCCATTCCTCAGGACAACACCATCTCAGCTCATCCCTAGCCCTGCTGCTGCTGGGCCCTGCTGTAAACTCCAGCAGACCTCTGGCAGTGAGGTGCAGACCACACCAGCTAAAACAGTTTGGTTCTAAAACAGAACTGTCTGCCCCCAGTGCTATCCAGAAGTCCAAGCAATAAAAGCTTTCATGTGGAGGCCATTGTTCCACAAGCATATCATTTTGACTTCATTTCTGTTAGGGGTAGATATAATTGGAGATGAAGATCCAAGAGCTAACAAAAGTTTCAAGATTGGCTTCTAGTGAAAAAATAATCTTGGCCCCAATTTTCTGATTGTACTGTGACTGTTCTTCATTCACTCGCTTAACCAAAAGTCTAGATCACTTCACTGTTCACTATGTTAGGTTCTGACTGTGCAATGATGAATAAGACATGGACTATTTTCTTCAGTTTACACTCTCGGGGGAGCAATTGACAAATATTTAAAGAAATAATAGTATTGGTAAATTTAAGGAAAGATCTAGAAACTGTAGGAGTCTAAGAAGATCTCATTGAGGAAGAATGCAGGCACACTGAGTCTTTGTAGTAGATAATTTTGTAAGATGCCAATCCAGTTCATACTCTAACATCTGTTCAGAAATTCTGGGCCTCACCAACATCCACTGCCCATTAGTAAGTCCCAAGGAATGATATGGCTACTTTATTCCCTTGTTAACCATGCTTGTTAGAGCAGGGATAAACACCTACCCCAAGCAGAATCAGTGAAATTCTCTACCCTGTGAACACAGGTGGAAATTCAAAGAAGGATTTGGGAACTTATTCATATTAAGGACTTCCCTCTAACCTGGTGTTGGAGATGTAGCTCAGTTGGTAGAGTGATTGTATAGTCAGAGGAAGTTTGTGTTTACTTAACTTTACAAAGGATATTTTTCATATGAAAGCAAATCAGGGATAATGTCAACAAGGAACAGAGTGTGTGGTGGGGGCATGTAGGCATGCATGTGGGGGGTTGAGGGTGTGTGTGTATGTGTGTGTATGTGTATGTGTGTGTATAGAGTGAGCAAGAGAGGGAGAGAGAGAGAGAGAGAGAGAGAGAGAGAGAGAGAGAGAGAGAGAGAGAGAGAGTTCTTTTCCAATTAACCAGTGCAATGCCCTCTAGCTCAGCACTTTTAAACTTTTTTAATTTTTATTGGTGTGTGTGTGTGTGTGTGTGTGTGTGTGTGTGTGTGTGTGTGACTTATATTCAGGTCTTCACAGAGGCCAGAATAGGATGTCATATCCCTTGGAACTGTAGTTACAAGTTGTGAGCTCTCATAATGTGAGTAGTGGGAATGGAACTTGAATCCTCTATAAGAGAAGAAAGTGCTCTTACCACTGAGCAATCTTTCCTGCATGCTCAGTGCTTTATTAGAAGTCAACCAAGAGGCTGATCAATGTTGAAATTTCCAGTTGGGTTTCACTAGACCTACCATCCAGGAATCATAGGAAAGAAAATGTAGATTTGGAGACATCTATCCTACAATGCCTTCCTGAGGTGCCTGCAAGGCTTCTCTCAGGCATTCCTCCCTACATCTATCATTCTGTTCCAAGTTTTGGTAACCATGCCTCCAAATCTCCTTGCAATGATTATTTTTTTTCCATTAAATTGATATACACTTGGGTCATCGGGGAAGAGGGAAACTCAATTAAGAAAATACGTCCATCTGATTGGCCCATAGGCTTTTTTTTTTTTTTTGGATTAATGTTGATGTGAGAAGGCCCAAATAACTGTGAGTAGTGCTAACCCTGGACAGGTCAACCTGGATTGTATAAGAAAATAAGCTGAGTGAGCTGTAGGGACCAGGCCAGGAAGGAGTGTTCATCCATGGTAACTGCTTCAGCCTCTACCTCTAGCTTCCTGCTTGAGTTCCTGCCCTGACTTCCCTTAGTGATTGGACTGTATGCTGCAACATGAAATAGAACCTTTCCTTCCCAAGTTGCTCTTGGTGATGAGATGCATATCAATAATAGAAAGTCAACAAGAATATTCCCCTATTATCTCTTAGTAGTGTCTAGCTATTTAAAACATCTTGAGCATGTCTTGGTAAAAGGTCTCTTTCTAAAAGTCTCCTTAAATGACACAATCTGTGTGCCATCTGCTTCCTGCCAAAACCCTGATCAAAACAAAACCTCTTTAGCACCTTTCATGTGAAAACCTGCATGTGACAAAGGTGCTTCCTCTATAGCTCTCTATGCCAGGAAACAGCCCTATGCATAATGTCCTTTTTAAGGATTATCCAGGGTAGATCTAAGGTTATTACAGTCATAAATAAACATTTTAACAGCCTCTGGGAACCATGAGTTTCCCCAAGAAAACTTTCATGTGCCACCTAAGATAAAGAATACTTCACACCAATATGAAAGAGAAGAGAAAGCACCTGGGCAATAATAAACAGAGCAATAAGCTACAGGCAAAGTCCAATAAGCAGGGAGAAGCAGGCAGGAATGCCTATTGAGGGATAGGAGAGCACGGCCAATTGCATAATAATTTGAACTCACTTCAGGAACCAGCCTGAATTGCCTAGGCAGCCTGGAGGACACAACAATGAAAATAGGGAAAGGCAACTTAATAGAAGCAAACTCCCAGAACATGATTTAACACAGGCTGATTGCAAAGTACTTCTTAGAAAAATTTCATATGGTTCAGTTATTTCATTACATGTATACATGTTAAAGAGCTTTCAAATCTGCCAATATTACAAGTAGCATGATCTTAGAAGCTTGATGGACTCTTAATTTGCTTATACATTTTTTCTCTATTCATCTATGTATCTATTCACTGATTCATCAAATTCCAGGTCATCTACAAACTATAAGGCATAGGGATATGCATTGGTTATATAAAGAAAAGCATGCACTAATCACTCAGTTAAATTGAGGAAATACAGAAATGAGCGATCGAGACTATAGGGCACTGAAAGCTATGCACAGCAGTAAAATGCATAGGATAAAAGGGGACACCAGGAGAGCAGAAATGGCCTGGAATCTGGGGGTCCTTAGGAACAGTCAGGGAAAGCTTCATGGAAGAACAAACAACTGAGCTGAATTTTCCTGTTGAATCTGGCTTAAGAGGCAAAAGCTACTGGAGCATTCAGTATAAATCCTGTGCACCTTTAAATAGAAACTTCCAAAAGAGCAGACTTCCCTTCTTCACATCCTTCAGGCAACTCAGTGCCTTAAGTGGTACCCAGTGGCTGAAGTACTCTCGTCTTCTTTCCAACAATGAGGTTCAGTTGCTAGGCAACCACCACATGACTAGATCTAGCCTCATTCTCAATTAATTTGAGGGGGGATTTTCCCCTTCAGTTTATACCCTCAGGGCTTCATTTCACAGAGAAAGGGAAAACCTCTCTATCCAGTTTAATTGTGAATTTTATAACTTGTCTTCTATCATTGTTCCACTTTTATTTAGAACCAAAAATCCATACCTACCACTATAAAGAAGTCCTGGTATTACAAGGTCAAAAGATTTCTCAGATGCACTCATTGGAAGCCATTAAACTTTCTGAACTCTTTGGGATAATGGCTGGTTAATATAAGTTTTGAGTGTTTAGTTAAAACAAGATCTTCCCAGGTCCACAGAAATGTATTTTGTAATTGCATGCACCCAACTGCCACTCCTTCCAGCCCTGCCATCAATACAATGCAGGTTCTATGATCAAATAGCACTGTATCTAAGAAGTTGAGTTTCTGAGAACTTTCAAGGATGACATAAAATTTTCTTAGTTCTGCACAGTGGATGTTTTTTTCCAGTTATATAAAATGTTATTGGATCATTTTATGGGATCAGATTTATATGTTCTGAATAAGAAATATCTACAGGAAAAGCATAAGACCTAGAATATTTTTTATAGTATGAGCTTATTAATGAGAGAAATAAAGAGATTTTACATAAGGAAAATCCAATATAGATGTAAAGGAGGGAAATTTTCATGAGGGAAATTTTCATCCCTTAGAAATCTGTTCACACTAAATCCTCTGGTTTTTAAGGAATAGTAGTAGAAATTAGATGTCAAATTTAGCCACCATATTGTTGTAAAATATTTGTTTAACTGTGCAAAGATGTGTTGGATTTGTTTACCTATATAAAGATGTATTGCATTTGTTTATGTTATGGAATATTTGTTTAACTATGTAAAGATGTGTTACTGTTTTACCTTGCCTGCCTAAGGCACATGATTGGTCTAATAAAAAGCTGAATGGCCAATAGTCAGCAAGGAGATATAGGCAGGACTTCCAGGCAGGGAGAGTAAGTAGGAGGAGGAATTTAGGCTGGGGAGGAGGAGAAAGAAAAAGAGACACCAGAGAGATGACAGGGGCCAGCCAGCCAGGCATGGAGAAAGCAGGAAAATAGGACATGCAGAATGAAATACAAGTATAAAGCCCCAAGGCACAACATGATGAGTAGAAACAGGTGTAATTAGGTTAAAAGAGCTAGTGGGACAAGCCTAAGCTAAAGCCGAGCATTCATAATTAATAATTAGTCACTGTGTCTTTATTTGGGAACTAGTTGGTGAGCCAAAGTAAATTCCTACTACACTGTATTTGTTACTTTTCTTGTTGCTGGGACTAAATACCTGATAAGAAGTAATTTAAGGGAGGAAGGGTTTACTTGGGCTTACATTTGTGGGAGTACAGCCCATTGTAATGGTAAAGGAATGGCATCAGTAGTGAGAATAGCATGGCAGTTGCTACATGGCATCCACAGTTAGAGAGCAAAGAGTAGACTGTAGGGATGGGCTATAAAAACCCCATGCCCACTCCACGTCCTACAACAAGACTCCACAATGTTCCATAGCCTTCCAAAACAGTGCCACCAGCAAAGGATGAAGTTTACAAACACATGAGCCAAAGGAGGAAATCCCACATTCTATAGAGATATATTCAGAGTGTATTTAAGGGGCTGTGCATTCAACACATATGCATGTACATTTGTGCAAGAAGATCTCTGTGTCTCTCCATGTTTGGTACCTACTGTGGCATGTCCCTCATGTGGAAGAATAAACATCTCACCAAGTGTGGTGGTATGAATGTAATTGGCCCCCATAATCCTGAGTGGCCACTATTGTTAGAGTGGGTATGGCCTTGCTAGAGGAAGTGTGTCACTGTGGGGGGTGGGCTTTGAGATTTCCTATGCTCAGGATATCATCCGCTGAGTCAGTCAACTTCCTGTTGCCTGCAAGATGTAGCACTCTCAGCTCCAGCACCATGTCTGACTGCACATTTACATGCTCCCCATCATGATGATAGTGTACTGAACCTCTGAAAGTGTAAGTGAGCCAGCCCAATTAAATGTTTTCTTTATAAGAGTTGCTTGGTCATGGTGTCTCTTCACAGCAATAAAAAACCCTACCTAAGACATCAAGGAGCACAGAAAACCTCCTGATTAGACGTTTTCTCTAAAACTCGGAGAAACTAAGTGACTTAAACAAGGTGTTGCCTGCCTGCCTCATCTGAATTTTTACCTGTAATTATAAAACATACAAAACATATCAAGATACAGAAAATAATATGATTCTCAAGGATACAAAGACAAAATATAGTCAATATTAACTTTCCATTATATTTTCTTCATTCTATCCTTTTTTCCTTCTCATACAGGCAAGTACAGGTAGCCAGGGTGCTAAAGTTGGTGACTATCATTTTTGTATTTTAATATGTTTATTGAACAAGTACACAAATAAGGCATAGCATTGATTTCTGCTTCTCTATAATGTGCATAAATTATATTGTACTGTGCATATCCTTTTCACCTAGCCTGAACTTTCTAGTACCTTTTCACTCTGTGCATTGATTTAAATTGTATAATTAAATTCTCATTATCAAAAGCAATCATGATAGAGTCAAAGGCAGAGGCTGCACAGATGGACTAAGAGAAACGCAAGGACTATAATCACAATCATAATTGGAATTCTCACCTCTCTGTGTCAGAGCTCAGCAAAACTAATGCCTGCAGAGCCACACAGTAAAGATGCTTGGTCTTGAAGTGATACCATCTCCATGGCAACTAGTCAGCTCTGCAGTTGTTGATCAAAAGCAGCCACAGATACATAAATAAATGGGTATGCTTGTGTGTCAATAAAACTTTGTTTATAAGAGACACAGGCTGGTTTTTGAAAGCAAGCTATAGTTTACCAACCTCTGGTTTATAAGAAAGGAAAACAAAGGATCCAGTTGCCCTGATTTATCTTTTTCTCTAGAACCCAAGTTAGTAGGGCTGATCTGAAAGGTCACCTTCCTCTCTGATGTACTTCACACATCCTCCTTAAACTCCTGTGCTTCTAAGAAAAAGGGAGACCTTGCCTTGGAGGAGGTGGCAATGGGGGTGGGTTGGGGGAGAAGGCTGGGGGTGGGAGGAGGGAGGACAGGGGAATCCGTGGTTGATATGTAAAACAAATAGAAAATCTCTTAATTAAAAAAGAAGGAAAAAGATAAACTATTACTGAGGTGTATCCTGCAATTAAACTTTCAAGAGAAACTACACCAGCTAACAATCTTATACCACTGGCAGGTAGAATAGCATGACTTTGTGGAAAGAACTAACAGGTAGCCAGGAGCTTATGGGTTTGGTTCCAAACTCTGAAACTATCATCTGGTTTCAGGAAATTTATTTTATCCCTAAGGGCCCCAGAGTCCCTTTTGCAAAATCAGTGTGTTGGGTTGTACTGCATATTATTCTTTAAGGCACCATGATCCTATAATATATGCATTGGCTTACATAAATAAAATCTAAGGAAAAATCCATTGCTACTACTATTCTGTTAATGGACATAGTAATGAAACAACTCTTATTGATATATTACTATACCCATAGATTGGTGCACCTCTCAACCTTCATCAGAGAAACTTCTCCTTGCAGTAGATGACAGTAAATGGCAATTCACACAGAGACCCACAACTGTTCAATATACAAAGAATAAGACACTTTGGAATGTTCAGCCATAAATGGAATGTCTATATTATGCCTCTCTCCTCAAGGCTCAGGAATTTGTGTAGAAAAAGAGATGGAAAGATTGTATGCTGTGGGATGTTCTGTATGGCAAATGTGTTGCTAATAAAACACTGATTGGCCAGTGGCTAGGCAGGAAGTATAGGTGGGACTAACAGAGAGAATTAAAAGAGCAGAAAGGCAGAAGGAGACTGCCAGCCAGCCACTGCCTGCCAGCCACCGCCAGGACAAACAGCATGTAAAGATGCCGGTAAGCCACGAGCCATGTGGCAAGGTATAGATTTATAGAAATGGATTAATATAAGATATAAGAACAGTTAGCAAGAAGCCTGCCATGGCCATACAGTTTGTAAGCAATGTAAGTCTCTGTGTTTACTTGGTTGGGTCTGAGCGGCTGTGGGACTGGCAGGTGAAAGAGATTTATCCCGACTGTGGGCCAGGCAGGAAAACTCTAGCCACAACTGTAAAAGCAAGAAGTGGTGGATGACTTCAGGAAACTGTTTTCTAGGCACAAAAGTGCAAATGTACATATGGACTCACAGTCATTGTGGCAGCATGCACAAGCTCAAGTAAGAAAAAAAATACAGCATGGAGGAGGGGAGGTGGGCAGGGTGTCCCTTCCTTAGCTGAGGATCTATTGGTGTTTGATTGGTAATTGGAGATGGAGAACCAGTTTTCTTCAATAGTGTAAAACCATGTATACCAACCATAATCCAGGGAAATCACCATTCACAGGAGTAGTCCCTCAACACAAACTGGATGAGAGGGGGAGAGAGAGAGAGAGGGGGAGGGGAGGGGGAGTTGGTTAGGTAGTATGGACATGGGATGGATCTGGGGATCTGGGAAGAATTGGGAAGGGTGTGAATATCAAAATACATTGTATGGAATTCTCAAAGAATTAATAAAACCACTTTTTAAAAATGCAATGAAAAAAAGTCCTCAGCTCTTCTCTCCCACACAGTAACAGTGTCTCTGGGAACTTTCCAGGAGCAATAACAAGAAAGGCAGATGAGTCACTCAAATTTCACCACCAAACTTTTCTTACCTTCTAGTTAGAGAATAACTGCAAGGCAAGTGTGAGAGAGTGAGCAAGAAGCAGGAAGAATCTAAAACCCAAACAGAGGAGCAGGGGGCTGAAGGAAGCTAAGGGAAGATGGCTTCCAGTCTCAGAAGATTCTCTGGATGAGAACTCTGTTCAAATGTAAAGGTCGTCAGAAACCATGAATTACAGCACATTTTTCAGTTTTGGTCCTTAAGGGAGAATCAGTGTTAACAGGAGAGCTCAGGCTCATCTCAAAAAAAAGATTCTCTCTAGGGATGAAAGACTGTTAAAAACACAGCAGAGGCAAGGGCTGTAACTTAGAGGTAGAACGCTTGCCTAGCGTACATAAAGCCTTGGGTTCAAACCCCAGCACTGAAGAATATACACTTATGAAATTATGTAAGAATAATGGCTGGTTACATGAGTGAATGCAAAAGGACTGGAGGAGTTAAGACTCCTAAGCTGAACTCATCTAGCTCAGGGCTTAGGGATTCTACAGTTTTATTAAGAAGGGCTAGACTTTAAGTATGTAGCCTAGAGTCTGACACGTTTCCACTTGGAAATGCCTACTGTATTTTCAAATGTAGCTAGCTCTTGGAAACTATCCAAAATAAGGCTGAATGCTTTTCACTAATATTGATGTTGTACTATGCAATAGTAAATACAATACCAGACACAAAGAGAGTGCTTATTAAATAAGCATCAAAAGAGGAGAAAGGAAAGAGGGAAAGAGAGGAAGGGAGGAGAGAGAAAGAAAGAGGAGGGAGGAAATGTGGAGAAGGAAGGGAAGGGAAAGAAAAATGAAGATGGGAAACTCTAGGAAACATAAATGAAAACCCAATTACACATAAAGGGCATAGCTAAATGTTTTATGTGTTCTTTGTGATGTATGAATCTCTGGCTTCCCTGATTTGTCTTCTACATTATCTCCATGGCATTACCTAATGAGTTGCATGAATGAGAGGTCATGCTAGATGTAGCTCAACAGAGCCAGAGCATCATTGGGACTTGGCTCCTGCATGCACCTGTTGTTGACTTTCTACTTTCCCCTGACTGCAGGATGAGGTGGGAACCACTGGTGATACTGTCATTATTTTTGGAGCAAGAGCTAAATCCTCAGGAAGTCACAGCAGTTGTGAGAACACAGCTTGTGGCTTAGATTTGGGGTAACTGAGTTAAGTACACTCTGATTTGCTTCTGGCTATAACAAACTGCATTTGAAAAGAGGATTACTACAGTATGTTTCTGAGATGTTCTCTAAGACCAATGTTGTTAAGGGCTTTGACTCCATCTTGGTGCTGTTGGAAAGGATAGAAGAATTAAGAGGTAGAGTGCAATGGGAGGTCTTGGGTCACTGTGATTGTGCTCTGAAAGGAGACTGTGGGATTTTTGTCTCTTTCCCCTTCCTTTGTTTGATCCTGGCCAAGAATTGGAATGGCTCCCTCTAATGCCCCACCATAATGTACTGCTTCAAAACAAGCTCCAAAGTTAGGGGACAACCAATCACAGAATGAAACCTTTATGAGTTTAAATAAAACAGTCCTCTTTATGAGTTGGTTATAATTGATATTTCATTACATTGGCAGAAAGCTTATTAATATCAGGATCCAAAGCAGACAAGGAACAAAGTGGGTAAGGGATTGTCACTCTTTTCCCCACTAAGAAAACACCTGTGACATGTCTGTGTACTCTGATGGTCTGTGACACTACGTGCTGGTTAGGAATCGAGGAACTCCCTCCATCAAATTTGCCTGCAGGTACCTCTGTAGGGCATTTTCTTATTTGCTAATTGATGTAGAAGAGTCCATCCCACTGTGGGTGGTACCATCTCTAGGCAGGTGGACCTGGGCAGTATAAGAAAGGTAGCAGAGCAAGCTAGGTTAAGCAAGCCAGCAAACAGTATTCCTTCACAGTCTCTGCTTCAGTTTCTGCCGCCAGGTTCCAGCTTGAGTTCGGGTCCTGACTTCCCTAGATGACGGACTGTGTCCTGTAAACTTAAATAAAACCTCCCCTTTCCATGCTGGTTTCAGTCAGTGTTTTATCACCGCAACAGAAGCAAACTAGAAGACACTGCTTTCTCCCAGTATTTTTAGTTATGCAGATCATTTGATCCCACCCATAATACAGTAGGGAAACCCAGAGCAACAAGTTTCAAGATTCCTGACCCCCTCATCAATACCAGGAGTGAATCAAAGCAATGAATTTGTGTTATTTCATCTTACAATCTGACAACCAGTCAGTGCATCGTCCCTCTCTGTCCCACTGAAGAAACTGGGCCCAAAAAGCTATTTCCCGGGTTTACAGCTTTAGAAGTGATAAAAGATTCTGCTTCTTTTCTGTTTCCTGCAGAGGAAAATGATGAGCAAAGGAGGATCAGAATCCTGAGAATCCAAAGTCACTACCTCCATAGAAACCTAATTTCTACTTAATAGCACTAAATGATTAAATGAGACCCTCTGACACTCCTTAAGAGCTAATGATAGCTTTGTGTTATCAGCCCTTTGTTTTATGATGTGAGTCCTTAAATGGATGTGATCAAAAGGGATTTTTCCAAGCTCCCTCTTAACCTTGAGAGAATCCAAAAATGTTTTCTTCTTACACTGGCAAGGCTGG
>CABHPP010125989.1:32467-51150 GCA_902168425.1 Peromyscus attwateri | reverse complement strand
TAGGAGCAGTTTGTAGGCTGGTATGTTTAATCTTGGGATTAGTAAATTATGTCTAGGTGTGCCTCTAGGGGAGTTACCGACAATGTTAGATCACCAGGACTCTGGTTAACTGATGGTTTAATCTACCGATGAATTCAGGATTTACTGACTACATGATTGGGAGGGGGTAAGACTGGAAGACAGGGCCTTGTTGGAGGAAACGGTAGCTGAGAACATGCTCGTGAAGAGTGGATCTTGGTCCTGACCCCCTTCTCTTCATCTTTACTTCTAGACCACTGTGCCATGAGCAGCTTCTGCCATCATGATCTAGCGGGACTGGAGCCAGCCACCATGGACAGGTGCCTCTGATACCATGAGCCAGCACAATCCCTTTCTCTTCTGGTTGGTGTTGTCAGGAACATTGTCGTGAAAAGGCTCCTAATACAGAGGCCAGGTTGTTTCTCTAGAGAAAGCACAAAAGCTAACGCATACGATGAAACATCTTCTCAACACAGCAGATACTTGGTCCCACCAATCAGAGAGTTTGACTTCATTCATGCTCTATAAAGTGTTACAACATTCATATTACTGATCTTCCATGTAGATATTTAATAAATAAAAGGGCAAACAACTTGTGAGTGTGTGTATGTGTGTGTGTGTGTGTGTGTGTGTGTGTGTGTGTGTGTGGCATTAGGTGTGCATGCTTATGTACATGTGTGTACAGGTTCACTTGCTCATCATGTAGATGTCAGAAAAGGGTGTGGGTGTCCTCTGTCACTCTTCTCCCATTCCTTTGAGGCAGGGTCTCTCCCAGAGCCTAAGGCTCATGCCATCTCAGGTGTACTAGAAGCTAACAAGTCCCAGCAATGCTCCGTCTCTAACACAGTCTTAACTGAGGTCTACAGGAATTTGTGCACATGCCCAGCTCGTCATGTGGGTGCTGATATCCAAATTCTAGTCCTCATGACTGAGTAACAAGTGCCTTTAACTGCTGAGCTATCTCTGCAGCTGCAGGAATTTAAATAAATGAACTTCCTTCATTTTCCAAATAGCTAACGGGACAGAATTAATCCTAATCAGGAAACCCTCACCTGATCTTGCTGATACTGAGGAGAGCTATCTAGTGTATGGACAGATAGATCTCAGCACTCCAGGTTATTACAAAGAAAAGACAGGAAACATCTGATAGCTTTTGCAACAAACTGCCATGAATTTGTCAACATCTCCTGTTTATAGGAAAGGCTTCCTCTACACTTTTAGATTAATCTGAGGCCCCAGATTTGCCTGCTTGGGCCAGTGGGAACAAACAGTTATTTACTCAGACATCTAGTGAGTTTTTATTTGGCATTTGGTATGTAAAAAACACCACTTTAGTCTGTAGTGACACTGAGATGGATAAAACAGAGTATAAGTTTTCAAGCATCTTTTGATATATGGAGCTAAGGTTTTATTTCTCAAAGAGAAGAAAATGAAAGGAAATAACACTTTAGAGCTACCCTATTCTAAAAAGTATTCCTGTTCATAAGTCTTCAGACAATGTCCTGTTGATCCTCAAAGGTACCTACAAAAAGCAAAATTGTCTTTTCTGGGGATACTCTTTCTGCTTTATGAAGACTCATCGTTAAGTTAGGGAAACGCTGTAGCCGGAGAAGCATTGTGAATTGCGTTTTTGTTGCAGGCGAAACAAAAACACCTTTTGTTTTGCTCTGTTTAAAGCAGTGGAACACTGGGTAATTCTTGAAATAGAAAATAGCTCTTAAGATATCATGTAACATAATCATGGCCTTCAGCAAAGACTGTGTCCGTCAAGCCAAATCATTAGTGAAGCTCTTCAGTGTGTTGACTCCAAATTGCACTTGGTCCAGTGGATAAGGGCTTTTAATGTCAATAAATGTTTTCCTAGGAAAAAGTTAAATTCCTTCTTTATGAGGACTCTAGGAATAGAGATTTTTTTACTTAGTAGAAGTGAAGACACTTTGGCTGCTGTTCTAGGAAAAAGAATGTTGGGGGCTTCCAGTAACTAAACCGTTAGCATGTTTATTGAGATTCACAAGATGCTAAATTATACGTTAGAGGATGACTGGTGAATGAGAGAAACTGAAAAATAATAATTCAAGTGACCTCAAGGTCATGTATATGGCCAGGTCAAGATCGTAAGGTCAGGTCAAGAAAAGAAAGTCATGGGAAGAGGAGGCTAGGATAAAGATTTAGGGGGAGAATGTGGTGGGCCTGAAGCAGAGTTGAAAGTTGAGCAGAAAGGATAAGTCAGACCAAAGGAAATCAGAAGGTTTGTTATAGGCACATGGTTTTCAGAGTAGGATTTACCTGTGTTTATTCGCACTGCCGGGGACATTGAGGCAGGAGCTGGCTACAGTAGACAATAGAGGAGCAGGGTTCATGGTGAGAACTTCAAATGGCTGCCATGTTACAGAGAGCAGAATGTGGGGTTAAAAGGAATGTTAGGAGCTCAACAGTGGGATCAGAACCACTAGGGGTGAGAAGCAGAGAATCTTGCTCAGTAGGAGACAGCCAAGCAGACAGGTTAGATAGAAGCTCTGAGAAGTAAGGCCAGTGATGGCAGGCTGGCTGGCCTCTTCGAAGTCCTTGAGAAACATGCTAGGTACTATTGCTTTTCATATATGCTTGCTTCTAATACAGTCAGTAACAATAGACTCTGTTATAAGTAACGATGGCTTCTAACAAGCAAGAGAGACCCCCCCCAGAATACCCGATGGACAATGAGTTAACTAAGAATAATTGTATCTACTTCGTGGATAGCGGTGAGAACCAAGAGAGCTCAGTGTAATTAAGCTCTCGAGACACCTGCAAGGTCAGACGTAGCAACAGCAGCCCTGAGTAACAGCTAGCAGGTAGCCCTGGTCAACAGCTGACCACGCAAGTGCGGGAGATGGACAGAGAGTAGATCCAAGCAGTTCTTACCGTGTAGGCAGTGTATGCACAGAGCATGATCGGGGGAGTCATACACAGGGTGTGCGAGCCCTCCGCTGCCTCGGCCCCAGAGAGCTAGCTAACCAATCTCATAGCAATCACCTTAGCCTTTGTCCAGTTTTTGGCATAGCCCTATAAAACCCCCAGACCAGGAAACTGGATGGCATTTTCCTCTCTTGGAAAAGCCTCCGACTCTCAGGATTTTCATTTTTTCTTCCGTTTCTCACTTTTCCTCGGTTTCTCACTTTTCTAGAATTGCTTTGCTCGCACCTGTGAGGATCCACATCTTTCCGTCTTCACTGACGTGAGAGACTTAGAGCCGCTGTCTCAGTTTGTTCGGCCACTGCTGAGCTTCCGGTACCCGGGTTCCTTCATACAAGCATAACGGGGGCTAAGGAAGGTCTGGGCCTCCTTAAAAACTCTGCGTCCGTGTGTTACGGAGTTCCAGGGAGAGCAGTCCATTTGCTGCGTCAACATTTCCTTCACATGGAAACATACTTTCCTGAAGGGACAAGAGAAACTCATGCAACCCATAAGCTCAGAGAGCTCAGAAACCGTGGATAACAGCAGCTGGGGAGCAGACTCTCCAGGGAGCTGATCGGCCTGGGAGTTGTACAGGCAGCTCCTAGAGTACAGGGTGACAGAGATTTCTGTGCTGCAGCTGTCCTTGAGTGACCCAGTGAAGTCACTGACTTGGCTGGAATCCTTTCTTCGGGCAGCCATCAGTGCCGTCTCATGGGTGAATAGACATTCTTTCGTCTCTCCCTGAAGAAAATACACCACCATTCTTACTGAGAAATTACTATTTAAATATGAGTCCATTTAACAATGCGAGAGCAACATTCTCTTCTAGCTATTATTATGTTTTAGTTAATTTGGTTCCAGATTCATTTTGGGAATTTTTCAAAAGCATATTTTCTGTCCAGTTTAGACCTGGTTATTAATGCACATGAAGGTTCCAATTTTATGATACCTGGAAAATACATTCCATGTTAATTCTCATTTTTTCATCAGGTATGTCTGCTATCATTCTAATACCTCATGCTAAGTTTTAACTATGAACAACTTAACATTCATTTTTATCATGAGCCATTTTGTTAAGGTTCTAGAGTCACAGAGCCGGGGGTGGGGGTGTGGAAGGGGCAAACATAGGATTTTGAGTTGGCTATATCTGGTTTTGATTCTCGGTTCTGCCATTTACAGTTTGGATCTTAAGCAATGTGTCTCACTTCCCTTGAGCTTTGGTTTCCTACACTGTAAAATTAGCATCACTATGGTTACCCTGTAGTACTATTTTGAGAATGAGAATTAATAATTGAGAAGTGCTCAGAACACTCCCTGGCTCTTAGTGGATAAGAGTTATTATTTTCAATACTGCTACCAGTTATTAAACTTGGTAATTGTTTGCATTCCTTGAAGATAAAGATGTGAGGAGTGATACCTTCTCCTGGGGATGAGGAGGAAAGGATGGAGAATAAACTCAAGGGGGAAGTTTGTAGCCTGGTGTAGTAGGTCGGCATGGCAGCTCAAATCCTGCCTTGCAGCCTCTGGGAAGCAAGGAACTATTCATAATTGCACAGCAAGAGAGGATGTTAATGAAAGAAATCAATAGCAGCAACCTCTGAGTTTTCAGTCGTTCCCTATCAGACATCATGCCTTTCACATTCATCTTTTGTGTTTTCCTGGAGTTTTTCTGCTATGTCGATGTAACTTCTGCTTAAGTCTGTGAGTTGACCCATTACTCCACCGTCCCATCCCACGTGTAGATCAATCACTCTTGTGGGCTACACGTGCACAATAACAATTGTGATTGCATAACTACACATCAAGTGAACAAAAGCAAGGAAACTCTGAAATCCAAATTCCAAATGTCTGTCCAGCACAATGAATTAAACAGGGGATTTCATAAACTACTCAGAGACGTATTTTGTCACTGAAAGCTGTGTGTGTGAGTGTGCGCATATGTGTGCATGCACATGCATATTTGTCTTTACTTTTTGAAGTTTTTTTTTTTTCAACAAATGGAGAGTGCAGGAAGATGGACACACTGGCCAGGACACCCCTCTCTTAGACAACATTGCTTGCAGCTCATTCCTGACCCGAGTGACAATTGCTGATAAGGTTTATGATGAACAACTATACTTCTACAGTTCCTGTTTTTTAGGTCAATTGAGTTGATTAAGTTCTGTTTATACAAGGCCAGAAATTATGTACCTTTAAGAAACAAACAACAAACTCCAAAAATCTATCATAACCAAAAACCGGTTAGGCAAGTACATTTTCCAAAATGCCCTTGAGATGTGCTTTGTTTCCTTACAGAACAATAGTTAAAGAAGGGACATGACCTTCCTGGGATCTAGGCTGCCTAACTGAAATTAGTAAACCATTGTGTACTTGGAATTCATTTTGTTTCCTAGGAATGAATGGCAGTTGCGAATGGATGGGATTTTGTAATACTCTTAGTGGAAATATTTTTATTTTTTATTGAAAATAAACTTATTTTTTATACAGTATATTGTGATAATGGTTTCTTCTCCCCCAATCCATCCATCTATCTCATATCCCCCCCAGTTCCCAACTCACACAAATCCACACCTTCTCTTTCTCATTAGGACGATAGAATACAAACAGGCATAACAACAACAACAATAATTAATAATAATAATAATAATAATAATGAAATAATATAAAATAAAACCAAGTCAGAATAGCACAAACTAACAAACAAAAAAGAGCCAAGGAAAAAGCATAAGAAATACAGACACCGAGACACACACATTGACACACAGAAAATCCATACAAACAAAATTGGAAACTATAATATATAAGAGAAAAATCTGTAAGAAAAAAAAAACACTCAGATAAAGCACTGTGAGACAAAACAAACAAACAAACAAACAAACAAAACCAAAACCAAAAAACCTTCCCAAATGCCATTGAGTTCCTTTTGTGTTGGTCGTTACTGCTGGGCCTCAGGCCCACCCTTAAGTGTGGTTTGTATAACCCAGTGAGGTTCTGTTGGAAAAACTACTTTTTCTTTTGTGAGTGTTTATTAACCAGACGCTGCTTCTGGGTTTGGGATGGGGGCATGTGTCTACTCCCCCTCTTCGCAGTGGGACCCCATCTGGCATAGACCTGTGCAGGCCCTGTGGATGGTGCCACAGTCTCTGTGAATTCATACTTGTGTTAGTCCTGTTGTGTCTAGCACTTCTTTTCTTGGTGTCCTCCATCCCCTCTGGCTCTTACAATTTTTCTTCCTCCTCTTCTTCAGAGTTCCTTGATCACTGACGGAAGGGATTTGGTGGCAACATTCTAGTTAGAACTGAGTGTTCCAAGGTCTCTCACTCTCTTCAAATTGTCCAGTGGGGGTCTCTGTATTAAGCCTATATACTGCATCAGGAAGTTTCTCTGATGATGGCTGAGCAAGATACTGGTCTGTAAGTACAGAAGAATGTCATTAGGGGTCATGTTATTGCTATGTTTCTTTAGTAGAACAGTGATATTTAGTTTTACCCTAGGTCAATGGCCCATCTAGTCTCAGGTTCTTGTTCACTCAGGCAGTGTTGGGGATGGCTTCCATCTCATGGTGTGGGCCTTAATTCCAGTCATGTCATGGTTTGTTATTCTGACGACTTTTGTTTCACTATCACACCAGTGTGTATTTTGCAGACAGTCACCACTGGAGATGGCAGGTTCCTTAGCTGGGTTGGCACTTATCTTTCTCTTCTGGTAGTATCAAGAGGACATTCAAGAACCGTGGACTAGTCTGTAGGGGTGAAGGCTCTAGGTAGACCCCAGCTCTGCTTCTCCAGTTCAGTGGGTCTGCTTGGTGTAGTCTTCACCAATAGGTCCTTACCATCAGATTTTTGGAGAGCAATCAGTAGCCTTGGCAATATCCTGGATTGTTTGGGGGATTCTACTGGGACTCCCTTCACCAACATTCCCAGCACTGAAGTTTCAATTGGTGGTGAGAGATGTCTAACTGGGGCTTTGTGTCTCCAGTCCAATTTAGGTATTTTTCATATGTATGTATATTTTAAGAAGTTTTTCCTGTACTAGGCTTCCATATGAGCCCTCAAATGGCCCTTAGTGTTAGCTGTTCCTCTTCCTACAAGGCCTTTCACTCTCTGTACCAATTTCTTTTTCCATGTATTTACAGCATATGCCAACGAAGTTTAAAGTAAAGCATATGAGCTTGGGAAAGTAGCATCTAGAAGTCATGGAGAAACCCTTTATAAGAACATGTTCTTTCTTCGTTTTCCTAAAATAAAAACAGAACTAAGTTTCTTTCTGCACAAAGGCATCTTCCACCAGAGTTATGTGCTGCAACTTTGTGGAGTTTTCCTTCCCTCAAATTTATTGTCACCTATCGGTAATTATCTGGAAGCATTTACATACGTTAAGTGGGCTTTCACATGAAGGCAATGTTCCATTTTATAATGTTCTTCGTTAAAGCAGTAAAAGGAGGAAAGGGGTAGAGACCAGGGGACAGGGGGTCTGGGGACTCTGCATTGACTGTGAGGGTGCTGATGAAGTGGAGAGAAGGTTGGGGTTTGGAATTTGGAAGCTGATGTTTCAAAGAGTTATGATTAAGGGAATAACTCAATAATCCATGCTGGTTTTTTTTTAAACTCTTTAAAATTGTTACTGTGTAAGCTGTTTTCTTGGTTTATTAATCTTTTTTTTTCCTGATTGCTTCCTCTCCATGAAAACTTCGTTTTGTAGATATGCTACAAACCTGTTTTGTAATAATCCTTCATCTGTGCCCTGTACTTAAAAGGGGTAAGAGTGATTTCATTGTATCTTCCCATATTTGCTACCATGTCATTGGTGTTGCTCTCAACAAACATCTAAGCTCCATAGGAGCTCACTGAGTCTGGGGGACAGATGACAGAAATGATGTGGCACAAGAGGAACTCGATGTGTAATGAGGAGTCATGGCTTCTGGGCTATTTTAATAAGAAACTGCAGCAGTCATCCATTGTCTGGGGCATATGGAAGAGGAAAGTCACAGAGTTCTTCTGTCCAGGAGCTACACTGACAGTTTGAAGTGTGAGTCCACAGAGAAGGTACCTTTCTCAATGCATGTGAATTCCTTCCTTCACTCCACTAATATGTATTCCTCAGTGTCTGCGTTAGGGATTAAGGTGTTTGCCCCTGGCAATAGACTCTGTCATGTAAACGCAGAACTGTCACCAGCAGTGTGGCTAACACAGCTTCTCAAACAGGTCTCTGCTGCTGCTCCACATGACACCGTCAGCTGGGGCTGGGGTCCATTTCTGCAGCCTTATGGATGAAGAGTTTCAAACTTATGGATGAATTGAAAACTTAAGACTTTAAGACTTTCATGGAAGGGTGCCACAAAGTAAGGGAGGAGTGCTTCCGGTCTGGGTTTTGTGATCAGTTGAACTGTGTCCTCCTCAAAATGTACATGTGAAAATCTTAATCCCTAGAAATTCAAAGTGTGACATTGATTAGGGTTGGGATCTTTACATGTCTTCAAGCTTAAATGAAGTCAGTAGGGTGGGACTCAAAATAGTAATGGTAACTATTTTGAGTAAATGGTAACACATAGGAGGACATGACAGTCTACAAGACTGCCGTTACAAATTGATACAGACTGGGTTGCCTAAATACCAGGTTTATTCTCTATTGTTACGGAGTCTGTCTTAGTTACTGTTCTATTGATGTGAAGAGACACCATGACCACAGCAACTCTTCTAAAAGAAAGCATTTAGTTGGGGCTCACTTGCAAATTCACAGGTTTAGTGCGCTGTCACCATGGCAAGGAAAATGGGGGCAAGAAGGCAGACATGATGCTCGAGAAGAAGCTGAGAGATCTACATCCACATCTTCAGGCAGAAGGCAGAGAGAAGCATGGGACCTGGCTTGGGCTTTAAACCTCAAATCCCTTCCCAAGGCCATAGTTTTAACTCCCTGAAGACTAAGCATTCAAATATACAACCCTATGGGGGCCATTCTTATTAAAACCCCCACAGAGTCTAAAAGTTCATGAGGATTGGTGGTTAATGAAATCTCTTCTGAACTGTGGATATCCATCTGCTCATGTATCTTTGTTTGATCCATATTACCCGGTCGGAGGCCCCATCTCTAAACATACTAGGGGTGAAAGCTTCAACAGCAAGTATTTAGAAAGACAGTGGTCAATCTATTTAAGACGCATGGACAGATGGGCATGGAAAGAAGATTGGGTGAGACGACACACAAGAAGATGGCCACTTATAAGCCAAGGAGAAAAGCCTGGAGAGATCCTTCCCATACATAGAGCACTCAGAGAGATCCAGCCCTTCCAAACATATTCTGCCATGTAGAACACTAACAGTAGGTCTCTACTGGTTAAGGCATGCCATCACAACACTTTGTTCTAGGAGTTTCAGCAAACCAACACAGTAATTGTCTTGTAGTCTCATAAAGCAGAAGCAGTCTGTAAAATAACATTTGGACACAGCCGACTCAAAGAAGCAAAAGAAAAACCTTCTTAAAGCCAGCTTTGAGAGCAAACCTCAGAGTTTTCCTGTCATTGATTTCTGCTTCAGGCCGGCATGGCTGATCATGTCAGTCACCATCCATCCTTCTGGACACATTGGAGAAGTTATTGTCAGAGTGAGAGAGAGCTGGAAGCTTAACCTGAGAAGTCAGATGGAGTCTTCCATTGCTCTGAAGAATGGAAGGCATGAAGGGTCGAGATTCATAAAAGTAGAGGGAATTAGAGATCAGGCTAACATAAGGAGGCTGTAAGAACTCACGTAAGAGTCCTGGAGTGGAATGGATCACTTAAAGGATAGTAGAGAGAAAAAAAAGCTTTTGTAGAAAGCGATTCAAGGGTGCACAGGAGTCATGTGGTAAGGGCCAGCCAGCAGGGATAGTGAGAGAGCAGGGGGGCAAGTTCACACTGAGCATCCTCGTGGAGATGGCTTACCTCTCTTCCGGAGAAGAGTTCCCAGCCAGGCAAACGGCCAAGTTTCTAAGACTCCTAATCCCTTGTGAGACAAATTGTGTTCTTCTCTCATTAGAACATTTTTTTTTTAAATCAAGAGACAGTCTCTCTGATACTAAATCATGAGGCCAGAATTGAATCACATAACTCAGTGGGAGTAATAGAATCTGACATACATGACATGGGTTCAAAGTTCTGACTAGGAAATCAAGTGATTTTAGTAAGATTCATTTTTCTGTCTATTGAAAATGTCTCTTACATTTTCTCTCTCTCTCTCTCTCTCTCTCTCTCTCTCTCTCTCTCTCTCTCTCACACACACACACACACACACACACACACACACACACACACACACGGAGTTGTTAAAGATCTGAATGTCTCCATCTATTTTTAGTCATCTCTCTCAGGTTAAATTTTCAACACTCACAGTGACTTTCTTATTTTCAGTGGTGGAAGCTGAATCACAATGTAATCGAAGCTGTTTACTTTTGTGAAGGAGAGGAGAGTGGAGTGAAATCATCCATGGGTTTTTAATGCCAGCTTTTCTTACTTAGAAGATTGTTACTGATGATGCAGCAGAAAACACATAGCTGTGTTACCAGGGTCACTCAGTCACAGCATTCTGCTAATTTGGGAAATGACAGACCACACTGTATGCTGACAAATAAGTGCAGTGCTCACCTTTTATTCTTATGTTTTCTTTTCAAATTCTTATGGAGGCTGGAAAATTGAATGCACATTCCAGTGATGTGCAGGATCCTGGAAACAACAGCTCATAAATCATCAATATGTACCAATTCTTCTACTTTTATTATTTTAACTATTCTAAAACTGATGGCAGCAAACAGAATTAGGGACTATAATTTCAAATATATGATCACATAAAAAACTTATCTGTAGAAGTCTAAAGTAAGCTGTATAGAAAATTCCAAAATAAACATGTGCACTCAAAATATTACCGACATATTTACTTTTTCATTGAAACCAAAGATACCAAATACTCATTTGTATATTTAAGAATTATAACTGCATTTCAGATTTAGTTGTCAATTTAATGAAGCCTAATACATTGATTTCAGCAAAACAGTAAAGTAGAAAATAAAAATAAATAGACTCATTGTAACAGTGTCCTAGCGGGAATAACTGTAGTCACTTTGGTCATTGATGAACTGTCTATAGTGGTGTGGATTAGGCAAATAAAAACAAACATTGCCTTGATTTAGCTCAAGCAGGAAAAGAAATCTTGTTAGTCTATGGCTTTATATATTTTTCTAAATATTTAGTATCCCACGGAGAAGGGGCAAACAATGAAGATACTATATTCAAGAATGCAAAACCAGTGCACTGAGATGGGGGTTTTGTTTAGACCTAGAGGCATGTTATCTCCATCCCCATTTGCCCTGTGAAAGGACCTCATTAAGTGTTCTCCCGGTGTCCAATACAGACATTAGTGACCATTTTACTTCTGAGTTTTAAGGAACTAAACACTCGATGCAACGTCATGGAGTTGTAGCTAACTGGCATGATGTGTGCATGGTTGTATAAATACTTTGTGATATCATGTGTTTTGTTGAATATTGACAAATCACATGCATTTTTGAGAATTTGCTCTTCTATGTGGTGGTAACTTAACTACTGGGATCTACAAATTTCTGTTATTTTTGAAAGTTTTCTTCTGACCTGTATATATGTTCTATGGTAAGCACACCAACACCTATTCATATATACAACACACATGTAAATATACATGCATTATATATATACATATATATATATATATGGTATATATGTATCATGTAAAATGTAAATGTAAAAAAATACAAAAACAGAGAGACCCTAAAGGGACCGTGTTCTTTCTCCATATTCTATTAGCGTTTCTAGAATAAGGGAGCAGGGAATGGTTACTCAGTTACTGCTATAGACTCCTTTGTTTTTCCTTAATAGAAAGATAAAGAACTGCTGTTGGTTGTTTTTACTTTTTTGGTCTTTTGGGGGGCCGCCACCCAGCTCCCAAGTAACACATACGGAGGCTTATTCTTTCTTATGAATGCCTGGCCTTAGCTTGGCTTGTTTCTAGCCAGCTTTTCTTAAATTATCCCATCTATCTTTTGCCACTGGGCTTTTACTTTTCTCTGTTTCTGTAAACCTTTCATTATTTCTTACTCTGTGGCTTGCTGTGTAGCTGGGGGCTGGCCCCTGATGTCTTCCTCCTTCTTTTCTCTCTTTTTCTCCTTCTATTTATTCTATCTGCCTGCCAGCCCCGCCTATCCTTTCTCCTGCTTTAGTATTGGCCATTGAGCTCTTTGTTAGCCCAATCAGGTGTTTCAGACAGGCAAAGTAACACAGCTTCACAGAGTTAAACAAATGCAACATAAAAGAATGCAACACATCTTTGCATCATTAAACAAATGTTCCACAGCATAAACAAATGTAACACATCTTAAAATGATATTCTACAACAAAGAACATGAATTCAACAGAAGTCCTATTGTTTTCCCTATCTAGAACATTCTTGTCCTGGTATTCAACTTCCCTGAGTTCAAGCATTTCCTAGAGGCGCACTACAACTATGCTTCATGACCCTGCTACCTTTGCACCATCTACCCATCAAGGGCTGCTGCTCTCTGCAGCTCTGGCTCACTGAGGCTGTTGAGATAAGAAGTTCAGGTTATACTCATGGTCCTTTCCATATACAAAACATACACTAAGCATACTAATACTGTTCCTGCAGATCATCACAATCATGTTCTACTTATTTTTTTATCTATCTATCTATCTATCTATCTATCTATCTATCTATCTACTATCTATTTATTTATTTTTCTATCATCAGCTTGATACAGTATAAATTCTTGTCCTAATAGTGAAATGTTTCATTGAAGCTTGCCCAGCAATTGAGTACAACCAAAACTTATCATAAGCCACTGTCATCCTAGGGTCCCCTGTGCTAGATAGCCTCCCTGGTTCTGTGGGTTGCAGTCTGATTGTCCTTTGCTTTACATCTAGAATCCACTTATGAGTGAGTACATACCATGTTTGTCCTTCTGGGTCTGGGTTACCTCACTCAGGATGACATTTTCTTCTACCTTCTACTTCAAGACCCAGCCATACCACTCTTGGGCATATACCCAAGGAATGCTCAATCATACCACAAAGATACATGCTCAACTATGTTCATAGCAGTACTATTTGTAATAGCCAGAACCTGGAAACAACCTAGATGCCCCTCAGCTGATGAATGGATAAAGAAAAAGGTGTTACATTTACACAATGGAGTATTACTCCGTGGTTAAAAAAAAAGAAACAATGAAATTTGTAGACAAATGGGTGAGGCTAGAAAAAAAAATCATTCTGAGTGAGGTAACCCAGACTCAGAAAGACAAACATAGTATGTATTCACTCATAAGTGGATATTAGATGTAAAACAAAGGATAACCAGGCTGCAATCCACAGCCCCAGAGAAGCTAGGTAACAAGGAGGGCCCTAAGAAGGACATATGGGTTTCCTTGGGAAGGAGAAATAGATGAAATATCCTGGGTTAATTGGGGGCATGGGGATGGAGGGGAGAAGATGGAGGGATGAGAACACGAGGGATTGGGATAGTTGAGTTGGGGGCAGGATGGAGAGGGAAAGTAATGAAAGAGATATCTTGATAGAAGGGGCCATTTGGGGGTTATAGAGAAACCTGGTGTCAGGGAAGTTCCCAGGATTCCACAAGGATGACCCTAGCTAAGACTCCTAGAAATAGTGGAGAGGGTCCCTGAACTGACTTTCTCCTGTAATCAAATTGGTGACTACTTTAATTGTCATAAGAGAGCCTTCATCCAGCAACTGATGGAAGCAGGCACAGAGATCCACAGCCAAGCACTGGGCTGAACTCCTGGAGTCCAGCTGAAGGGAGGGAAGAGGGATTATATGAGAAAGGGAGGGGGAGTCAAGATCATTCAAGATCATGACAGGGGAACTCACAGAGACAGCTGACCTGAGCTAGAGGAAACTCACAGACTCTGAACCAACAGCTAGGGTGCCTGCATGAGACCAACCTAGGCTCTGCATGTGCATGACAGTTGTGTAACTTGGTCTGTTTGTGGGGCCAGGATTTATGCCTAGTGCAACCTTGATGCAGGACAAGGAGCTTGATCCTTCCTCAACTTGATATACCATGCTTTGTTGACCCCTATGCGAGGCCTTTGTCTGTCTGAGTGGAAAAGTGGATAGGCGGGAATAGATGGGTGGTGGGGGGAGGGAACAGGAAGATAGGAGGGAGGGGAAACTGTGGTTAGTATGCAAAATAAATGAAATAAATTAAATAAATAAGTAAATAACACACAATTTGTAAAAAGAAAAAAAATGTTCCCTATAGAACTGGACAAAGAATTTGCAGAAGGAGAAATTCAAATGACTAAGAAATATGTGAAAAGGTGTTCACCAACTTCAGCCACCAGGCAAATGCAAATTAAAACCATTTTGAGATTTCATCTTACCACATAGATTTTATCTTTCATTAAAGAAACATCTCCTAGCAATAGAAAGAGAAAACCATAACCAATCAACATACAGAAAACAAGTGACCGTATGGTGCCCAGCCTCTACTGATCCATCTACAACACAACTCCTGGACCTAAGGCCCTGGCATCACAGCAGAAAAGAGAGTAGAAAGATTATAAGGGCCAGAGGAATGGGAAGTTGCTGCGAGATTTAGTTTCTGATCAGTGTCAGAAAAATGTTGAAGGAGGAAATCCCATGAGGCCTCAACCCTAGACAAAGGAATTACAGACAACTAAGGAATACTAAGAATAGGATAAATGATCCTCCCCAGGGAATATCCCCTAATTGCCTATCCAATACCAAGTGGTCTGCTCTAAAATCCCATACATACAAGTAACATTATATAGACTGCACAAGTTGAATTTAGATATTTATGTATTTAGGGGTATGTATGTGTATATGTACAACAATTAAATACATAGAGGCCATGACTTTGTGACTGAGCAAAGAGGTACATGGGAAGGGTTGGAGGGAGGAAAGTGAAGGCAGACTAAAATGGAATATTTCAATTTAAAATTTTATTTAAAGGACAACAGATGCATGTGAGGGTGTGGTGGAAGGAAAACTCCAGGCACTGCTTGTGGGAGGACAAATTAGAGCAGCCACTACATAAATCAGTGTCATAGACCAGGCACAGTGGTGCACACCTTTAATCCCAGCACTCAGGAGGCAGAGGCACCCACTCTCTGTGAGTTCGAGGTCAACTTGCTCTATATAGTGAGTTCTAGGACAGCTAGGGCTATACAAAGAGACCCTGTCTCAAAAACAACAGCAAACAAACAATTGTAAATCACAGTCATAGTTCATCAGAAAACTAGAAATAGATGTACTAGATGACACAGCTATACTACTTCTGGGTATATATTTAAAAGATGACTTTATTAGTTACTATACAGACTCATGTTCATCTATGTTCATGTCTGAAATAATCACAGTAGTTATGATACATAAATAACCTATGTGTCAATCAACTGAGGAATGAATAATGAAAATGTGATTATATATATATATACTTATACACATATATTATATATATGAATTTTATTCAGCTATAAAGAAAAAATAAAATTAAGAAATTTTCAGCTAAATGGATGGAACTGTAGAACGTACTGAATAAAGTGACCCCCAAAATACAAATGTTGCAAGATCTCACACACATGTGGATCTTAGCCTCAAATCTTTATATTTGTATGTTTAATTTGGAATACCTTATAGAATCCAAGAGATAAGAAAAGGAGAGGGAGAAGAAATGTGCTAAAGGTGGAGGAACAGCACAGCACAGGTTATATGAAGGGAAAGGGGGGTGATGGATAGGGATGTTTAAGTGGGGAGACGAATGGCTGGGTATAGCAAAGAGAAGTGTTGGAAGGAAGATAGTAAAACAGTAAGAATGCTTGGAAAAGCCATATCTGTCTATTACTTTTTTACATTCATTCATGTATACATACATATATGACAATACACATAAAATTATCTAGAATTACCCTACACAGAGAATTACCTTACACAGAGATATTCATCCTGGAAATCCATAGGTTGCCACATACAAAGCTCTGTTCCAGGTGTGTGATACCTCCTATCAGTTTGTTGGTCAGAGGTGTCTTAGGGACCTCCAGACAACACAGGCTATTGCCAATGCTCTTGGTTACCTACCATATGGATGGCAAGACCCTATTGCCAAGATACACACATTGGTCAAAAGACACGGAAAAGATTAGTTGGTGCCTATCAGGAACCTTTCTCTTTGCTGACTAGCTTTCATAGTCCTAGAAGGTGCTATGTAGGCTACAAAAGGAAGAAATTTTATAACAGTCTTCCTCCATGAACTTCAATAATGACCATCATGGGAAGATACACCTGTGAATACTGACATGAATGTCATAGGGATAACCAACCACTCTTCTGCTCAGACTTCAGATCAGCTTCACAGAAGGAAATACATGCTTAGAACTGTAATTCTGGCCAAGAATCTCTAGTTAGGGAGACAATATGCCACAGGGGCAAACTTACTATTATTATTTTGCTAGATGGAGATCCTAAAAACTGCCTTATCAATTTTTATTTCTGTACTTATAGATTGGTATTGACCTCAGACCTCATTAGAGAAGTTTTGTGTGCAGTGGATATCGATTAACAAAGACATTCACAACTGGTTCAAGCATGGTATTGCCACACAAACAAACACATTAATCAATAGAATTGAATTGGACATCCAGAAATGAGTACACACACCTATGGATATCATACCTGATTTTTCAATAAAGAGGCCAGAAATACACACTGGAAAAGACATACATTTCCTTTCCATAGGAAGAGGAGGCAGAGTAGAGAGTGGTGGGAGGGCGAGGGGAGGGGGAGCTAGATTGGGAGGCTCCGATGGGGAGGGGAAGGAAGAGTGGAAGTGAGGGAGTGGGAAACGGAGAGGGACAGCTAAAACCAAAAGCGCTCTGAGGAGCTGTACAGAAACCTAGTACAGCAGAGTGTTCTTAAATTATATACATGTATGAAGGTGATATAAACTAACCAAAAGAATGGGGGAGACTAAGCCCCAACTCTTGTCACCAAATGAAGCTTCTAAGACCAGGAATGGGTTACAGCAAGTTGAGTTGTTGGACAAAGGAGCCCCATTGGAACCCCCCAAAAACCCTGACTATTGCTAAGGCTATTGGTTGCTCTCCCAAAACCGATGGTGAGGCCCCATTGTTGAAGACGTCTACACAACTCATTGGAAGCAGAGAAGCAGGGCTGGTATATACAGAGAGCCTTCACCTTTGTGGACTAATCTCATGGTACAGAAAAGTACTCTGCATGCTACCAAAGGAGAACGGTAAACACCAACCCGGGTAGGAACTCTTCAATCTCCAATGGTGACCTGTCTGCTGGGGCAGCGGTGACACAAAAGTTGTGGGAGTCACCAACAGCTATCTGATTTGATGTAAGGCCCACTCCATGATTTGGAGTCAACACCTGACACAGCCTGGGTGACCAAGAACCTGAGACTTCATAGGCCAGGGACCCAGGAGAAAACCAAACACTACTGTGTTGCTAAAGGAATGAAATAAAATAACTCCTGGTGACATTCTGCTATACTCAGATCAGTGCGATAGATACACCTTGCTCAGCCATCACCAGGCAAACTTCCTTGTGCAGCAGATGAGATCAAATACAGAGACCCACTGCCAGACGATGTGCCGAGAGTGAGAGGTGGGTTGTCTCCATCAAATCCCTCCTCTCAGGACTCAGGGAATTTTGAAGAGGAGGAGGAGAGAGTGTAAGAGCCAGAGGGAATGGAGGACATTCAGAAAACAAGGCCTTCTAAGCACCACAAGACCAATGCACATATGAGCTCACAGAGACTGTGGGATTATGCACAGGGCCTGCACAGGAGTGCACCAGATGGGAGCCAGTTTTGTGTTTTTATGGGATTCCTGAGCATATGAGTTTGAGTTTGTATCTCTATATCTGTATGTGTTTTTGTGCTTTTTCTTTGGCTCTTTTTCTTCTGCTTGTCTGCTTTGTTTTATTCTGTTTGGTTTATTTTCTTTTGCCTTACTTTATTATTATTAAGTTTAGATGCCTGCTTGTTTTCTAAAGAGAGATAAAAGGGTGTGGATCTGGATTGGAAGGGAGGTGGGGAGGAACTGGGAGAAGTAGGGGGAGTGGAAACTGTAGTCAGAGTATATTGTACAAAAAACATTTTCAACAGAAGAAAAAGATGTATTTTAAACTATATAAACAAACCTATGAATTTATAAACAGAAAAATTGAAATTGATGAATAAATTTAAGAGCCAGGCCTTTATGAACAACAAAATAAAAATTTTTTACAATAGAAAACAATAGTAGATAAAATTTTTACAAAGGTAATTCAGAGAAAGGGAAAATATTTCTAAAAATATTAAAAGTGAAGAAGTAGATAAAACTACAGATACAAAAAACTTGTTTCAATGCAAATAAGATACCATCTGCTCAATCAGAAAATAAATCACATTATAAAGTGGCAATAATTAAATAGGGATATTTCTGTGCAAGAATAAACTTTAACACTAATGAAACTGTGGAAAATATCCAGAAGAAACCCTAGACGCACATGTAAATTTGATGCTTTATAAACATGGCAATTCAAAACAGCTAGACCAAGAAAGATGCTGTAGCTGAAGTATGGTAACTGGGTAATCTGATTGATTAGAGAAATACTCTCTCTCTCTCTCTGTCTCTCTCTCTCTCTCTCTCTCTCTCTCTCTCTCTCT
>CABHPP010125989.1:0-32457 GCA_902168425.1 Peromyscus attwateri | reverse complement strand
TCTCTCTCTGTCTCTCTCTCTCTCTCTCTCTCTCTCTCTCTCTCTCTCACACACACACACACACACACACACACACACACACACACACGCATAAAATGACATTATGGAAATGAACCAATTTCTGTTACAGGGAAGTGAAACATTTTTATTGAAATTATTTGACAAAAGCAGTGGTGTCTATTTAGAAAACAAAAGAAGAAAACATGATTAGATGTAAAACCAAAATTTACTTTTTAATTGCTAGTATCTCAGTTATCTGACTTGACTTTGAATTTACACGCACATATATGCACAAAAAGTAAAGTTTTGAAATATATAGATATATGTCTACGTTCATACATTGTCCCTTAGGGATTTTAGTTACAAACTGAAAATGACTGTGGTCCAAATGAAAAAAAACAGGGGAGTGGGATTTGAAAAGATGAACAGGTAACCATTTTCAGAGAAAAGATGCAAGATCAAACTTATGCGATCAGGTCAGGCCAACAATACAAAGCGCAATCCAATCAGGCTACAGAGGCTTCTTTGCTGCTGCCAGCCACTGCCTATGAAAGTGTTCTCACTCGCTTGCTTGCTCTGCCACTCTCACCACATACTAGAGAAAAGCAACATCAGGAAGCAGTATTTATTTCAGCTCACGGTTTCAGAGATCTCAGTCCACATGCTTTGTTCATTGTGAGCTTGTAGTTGCATGGAGGACTGCAAGCTACATAAAGGTCATACATAAAAGGGCTAGAGCAAGAAATGTCTGCCTAAGACAAACTGTTAGTGACCTCCTTCTTCCAACTAGGTCTCGACTCTTTTTTCATCTCCTCCAGTTCATACCATCATATTATGAATCCATCAAGGGGTTAATTTATTAATTAGGTCAGACCCATCAAGATCCAGTACTTGGCAAAATTCCATCAACTGAGAACCAAGCCTGCAGTGGACATTGCATATTCAAACCATAACACTGCCATTGCCAGAAGGGATCCTCCTGTCTTTGATTCTTTGTGTCATAGTTGATTAGCCAAGCCTTCAGTTTGGACCCTTGCCCTAGCTGCTAGGGAAGAGAGAAAATGCCCATCTGACTTCAGTTTCTGTAATGAGAAGGCACAGCAACTCTTAGAACAATGTATCCATTAAAATCAGGAAACACCATGAATTTGTAGAGTTGCATGTGAATATTGTGTGTGTCTGGGTATATGTCCTAAGAATACATTTGATAGCATTATGCTATGAGTAAAGTTATGCTACCAGTAATACTATATCAAAACTATATATTGACTAGGTCTTTACCAAATATACATAGAATACATAACTGTATTGCTTGCAAATGACTTTTCCCCATTGAGGCATATGCTGGTTGAGAGACATATGACACATATGTCGTGACATATGCCTATATGACATATCTAATGTATATAAATGTTTTAAAGCACCACGTGCAACAAATGATAATTGCTGGAGATTTGGAACTGAGGGGTATAAATCATAGGAACAGTTGAGAAGACACCACTGGGAAAGGACTAACTTGAAATAGACTTTGAGAAATAATATTTATTACATATTGCCTGTGTATCATTATGTGCATAGAGTTGTACACATTTGGACAAGTATATGTTATAGTAATAATTATGAATGTATTTTGGTTGCTTAGTAAATTGCATGTAGCTCATTTTTGTGGAATCCATTTTTTCTCAAATAATGCTTGGTTTTCATAATGAGAACTGAAGCTAAACTAATTTCAATTATTTATAAACTTATCAATTAAGGACATATACACAAAACACAGTGTGAAAACTATAATGTCCACATCCTAATGAATTTTCTCAAAGTGAGTACCCCCTAGGAGCCCCTCACAAAGAAGAAATATAATATTAATGTCACCCTAGGAGCTTGGTTGTATACCTCAAAGCCACTGTCTTCACACAGGTGAATGACATGTTGGCATCCATCATCACAATGTAACACAGGTGCATGTTTTATAAATTCATAAAAGTACAGGTCTGGAGAGTTAGGTTCTCTCGCAACTCAAGTTCCTTGCACCAATGTTAGGCAGCTGGTGGGTGACCGGAACACCTATAACATTACACCCATTACAGTCAGACTGTAACTCAAGCTGCGTGGGGTCTATTCCCCTCTGCTGGTCTCGGTGGGCAAGTACATACACAGGAATATATACAGATATGCATATATGCCTATAATTAAAATAACATCATTTTTAAAAGAAATTCACCACAAATAGAGCCACAACCATGTAGTTTTTGTTCTGGCTTCTTTCACTCAGCACTACATTTGGGGGATTTGGCCTCGTGAGTGTGTACAGCAGGGCTTTGCTCTCTACTCCCAGTTGTGTGTGGTAGTCTATTATGTGATTCTTACTTTAAATACCTATTCTATTCAGCTTGATAATACTGCTTCTGCATTTGGGCTTTATCAACACTGATGTTGTAAACATGAATGAATATTTGCTATACTTGTAGGAATGACATTCTTAGCTCATAGGGTTTGCATGTATTAAGATGTAATATATATATATATATATATATATATATATATATATATATATATATAGTATTTCCTTCAGGGCTGGCATGGTGGACAATGCCTGTAATGTTCAAAGGCTGAGGGAGAAAGACAGTCTGGAGTACATGTGCGGGACTATGTGTTAAACACTACTTCCAACAAGCCCCCTAAAATGAACAAAAAGCATTCATTTGAATGGTCTAGTTTATATTCCTTCCAACTTCTTAGGTGACCTGGCTCTCCAAATGCTTGCTGATGTTTACTTTTCTATTATTGTTTTTATGTCTACTTCTGCTGTTGTGCGATTTATCTAGTGGTTGCACACTATGAAATGAGCTTAAGTTCTTGGGAAATCAATGAATTAAGGAATCTTTTCATGATCCTATTAGACATTTTATATCTTTATCCTATTCAATGAAACATCTGCTCTTATCTTCTGAGCGTTTGTCATTTAATCACCTGTCACTGATTTTTAATCACTTCTAACTTGTGAAAGATGATCTTATGTCTTCATTGAAAACATTTCCTTCTCACCTTTTCACCCTTTGCTCTGTCTTTTGACTGACAAAGAACTTAGCTTTATTTGCTTTTTTTGTTTTGGAGTGTGGGATGGTGTGTGCATGCCCTATTTCAAATATAATGTTGTAATTGATCAAACATTAGTCAGTGATAAAAAAAAAACCCATTATCTCACCAACATACTGTGTTGGAATGTTTCCATTAATCAAGCAACTGCATTTCCTTAACGCCTCTTCTCCCCACCCCCTGCTCTTCTGTTGCAGTGGCCAACTCACGTGTTCTGTATTCATGCTTATTTAGAAAACCCATTTCCAGATGGTAAGTGATGATAATAAATTAATTGCCAGGCAAAGATCGAGTTGGGGTACTTCTGGGGAACATGGCTGAAAGATAATGCCACAGATTTGTTTGTAAAGCCCCTCCTCCTTCTTTCCTGCAAACTGTCATCAACTCGACACTACTCTCTTCATCTGATTGCCACTAGTTCCGGGGCACATCAGTTCATGCTTGTGCCATCACAATCTTTTCTACTTTGTCTGCTTTTCACATATTTGAGAATAATCAATGTCATCTTTCCATCCTTCAAATTATTTCTCTGTGAGGATTTTCCCACTTTCTGAGGAGCTGCTGCTCAGCCACTCTCCTCGTGCTTCTTCTTCCTTTAAGATTTATTTTTAATTATGTGCGTGTGTGTGTCTGTGAGGGGGAATGTGCACATGAATGCAGGTGCTTCTGGAGGCCAGAGAGGGCAGGTGGAGACTCTGGAGCTGAAGCATCAGGCAGTTGTTTTGTGACACCACTGCACATGCTAGGAACTGAACTCAGGTCCTCCTGCAAGAGCAGGACACTCTCTTAGCAGCTGAGTCATCTCTTTAGCCCTTACTTCTTTCATTCTTAAAACCTCAGCTCAAATTTTACGTGCCTTATGAAACCATTTCTCATTCTTTCTTGTCTAGTGTTAATCATTCACTTCTATTTCCTGGCTGTAACCATATCATTTGTCCTGTATCTCCATATCCATTTTTATTATCTATCATAATATCACTTATTCTGTTCCACAAGTAAATAGACAGGTATTAAAATGTTTATGGTGATTTGGTTATGGTGCCCCAAAGGGAGTGGCACTATTAGGAGGTGTGGCCTTGTTGGAGTAGGTGTGGCCTTTTTGGAGGAAGTGTGTCACTGTGGAGGTGGGCTTTGAGGTTTCATGTGCTGAAACCATGCCCAGTGAGTCAGAGCACTTCCTGTAACCTATCAAGATGTAGAACTTTCAGGTCCAGCACCATGTCTGCCTGCACGCCACCATGTCAATCCATGGTGATAATGGACTAAACCTCTGAAAATGTAAGCTGCCCCAATGTTTTTCCTTTTAAGAGTTGCTGTGGTCACAGCATCTCTTCACAGCAATGGAAACCCTAACTAATACAGTGTTAAATATTGAAGCTTAGATATGGTATCAAAAGACAACATTGAATGTTAAAGTTCAAAATATAGAAAGCAGAAACCTGATGACAGAAAGGAATGTCTCTTCAAGCACACATGTGAACAATTTTAACAAAACTTTTCCAAGAGAGCACACTAAATTTTTCCATATCTGTCAACTGAGGCCCAACTGTGGTCAAGATCTTGTAGCAGATGCTGCATATATCTCCCTTTACGTTAGTATGCCTGTGTGGAAGACTCTTAAGGCCAATTAAAAGCATTGTTTTTGGTGCCATTTAATATTAAGTCCATATTCAACTTTGCATGGTTATCTAAAAAAAAAAAGGCTTCTCAAAGTCATTTTGGATGAAATAGCAATAAACTCCATTCATTGCATTGCTGCTTATATCTCTTGAATCTTTCTCATCCTTTCTGTGGCCCCTTCACTCTTTCCTTTATTCCCTTTATGATATTGAATTTTTGTGAAAGGTGCATCAGGAGTCCTACACATCCTGTGTATTTTTTTTCTTCTCAGTTTCATGTCACTGACACTCATGTCTCTGCTATTAATGAAGTTAGCTGTGAATCTTGATTAGATTTATTTTCAAGGTTTGGTTTTATTTGTTTTGCAAGTGTACTTTGTGAGTAATTCTCTGTGTCCTATTGCCTCACATCTCCAGACCACAGTGACTGTTCATTTCACCTTTAGTGATGCTCAGAATAATTATTGAAGACAGGTTCTGGCAATCTAACCCCATCATTATGTAATATCTCTTAAGCTCTCGGCTTATGTTTTCATTAATTTATGATCATTGTCTGAATCCATTATTTATTTCATTAGGCATTCCAAAACAGAGATTTCCTATTGCATTGTTTCTTCCACATTTCTACCTGGAGTCTTCAGCAAAAAGGAGATTTTCCTTCAACAGCCAGGGCTTTTGTTTATCTTGAAGACAGCACACAGAGTAGTGCCTTACCTGCAGCTAAGATTCAGACCTGCTGCCTTGGTCCTTCCAAGGACACCCTGGGAGACATAGCTTTTCCGTTTTCTCTTTTGAGATTCATTTTGAACTCATTTTTTTGTATTTGATGTGTTTTAATTAGCTACATGTATCAGAACTTTGATGTGAAAATTGCTCTTCCTTTGACCAAATGAGGCCTTGTAGTCTGCCTTCTCTTTTATCTTTGCCCGTTAATCTTGAAAACGTCCTCCCCATCTTAAGCAAATAGCTTTGGATACTTCAGACATAGACTGGGAGTCAGCCACACCTCTAAGAAGTTCAGGGTCTCAACTTTCTCATAATATGTAGTCATGAATTTGGTTTGGTTTTGTTATTTGTTGTTGTCATGTTATGTTTTGTTTTGTTTTGCCAAAACTAGAAAATACTTAGCCCTGAAAATAAGATAAAATAATATGAAATATGTGCTGGATAGTTTGATGTCAACTTGAAAGAAGCTGAAGTCATCAGAGAGGAGGCAGCCTCATTGAGAAAATGCCTCCATAAGATCAAGCTCTAGGCAAGCCTGTAGGGCATTTACTTAATTCATTGTGGATGGAGGAAGCCCAGCCCCATTGTGGGTGGTGCCATCGCTGGGCTGGTGGTCCTGGGTTCTATAAGAAAGCAGGCTGAGCAAGTCATAGCAAGCAAGCAGCACCCCTCCATGGCCTCTGCATCAGCTCCTGCCTCCAGGTTCCTGCCCTGTGTGAGTTCCTGTCTTGACTTCTTTTGGTGATGAACTATAATGTGGAAGTGTAAGACGAATGAACCCTTTCTTCCCCAGCTTGCTTTTGGTCATGATGTTTCATCACAGCACTAGAAACCCTAACTAAAACAAAGTGCCTCCTGATATTTCTCTAATTAAAAAAAAATTGTATTTGTTTGGTGTGGAAGAAGGTACATGTGACATAGAACATGTGTGGAGGGCAGACGACCCCTTCTACCATCTAAGCCCTGGGCTCCCTAGGATTGCCACCAAGCACCTCCTAGGCCCCACAGTTACATTTTCTATCTGTAGTTTTATAGTATTTTATTTAATGTCTTTAATTTTTAGCTATATATCAATTTTCTTTTGTAACAAAACTTTTGACTATTAGAACCAGGAATATGAGATCTAACTGCATTTGTATTATAACATAAAATAAACTAGATTAAATGTGATAGTATTAATCCAACTATCACTGAAAATTATGCTACATAAAACAGCATATGTCTCTAGGCATGTTAAAATATAATAAAATGTATCTTATCAGATTGCATAGTGTAAATGTATAAATGCACATAAAATAATTCATATCTCTGTGAATTTATATCAAAACTTGACACAGCCAATCAAATACGAAGTGAACAGTCTCTCTGTCTCATTACTAGATGAATCAGAAAATTTATCTTTCATTTACTGTATATAAAGGCACTCTTGAAGATACCCCCAAGTAAGAAAAAAATAAAATAAAACAGGCAAGATTTAGGAAGTAAGAAATGTATTAACTTTGGGGGAAAAAAGAAATAATTTCCTAAAATGATTAGCAGATGGGTTTGAGAGCTCAACCCATCCAGGCTGAAACAGTCAATCCAGGCTTCAGCCAGGGAAACAGAAGAAACCAAGCCATATGCCCCGTGGGCAGCTTACATAGAATGCCTGGGACAGTGAAGTAAGTCAGATACAACAATGACTCCATGTGGAAGGGACCGAGACACAAACCTACAGCCAAAAGCTTTCCTTTGTTTTAAGGAAATGAGATCACAGAACAGCCTTTGAATCTGTATTAACCATTCCCAAGCTGGTAAGTTTAACATTGCTGAATGAATTCTAACAATTAGCATCAATATATGGTGAAGGTATGATTATGAGAAACCATATAAATATTCATAAAATCAACTACATGAAATCCAGAGAGTAGAATTGTGGAGGGAAAGGGAGAAACACAGGCAAAATGAAATGAGAGACACTGTCTTTTAAATAAAGAATTCAGTGTATTATTTAAGTATACAGAGGGATTTTACAATCATAAAAATAACTGGAGCAGAAACTATTAAAATGTGCCATTTCATTTAATCAAGATTAAAACGAGATGGGTCAGATAACTGCTGCAGGTTTTTTAAAATGGTGATTTACATACTCACGTGCATGGGAGACATTGCTTGCAATAAATACCCAAGATTGATGCTTATTTGGTGGTTTTGGATGATAGACAGACAAGCTCAAGAAATTTAAATCACAAAATTAAGTGAGGTAAAAAACCTCCCAGGATGTCAATTAAATATTAAATTGTTGAAAGTAGTGGAAGAATAGATGGTCTAAATGAAAATTAGAGAGCAAAGTGCACCATTTTGAGTAATTGATGTTCCTATGTGAGTAAATGATATAGATGAAATGGAAGTAGTATTCAAATACAGAAAAAAAGCCCTACATAATTGATAGAATTCTGAACATAAGTATAGAAGTGGCTTACTCTTTTGAAAAAATAGATTTTCATCTTTTCATACAATATCTTCTGAATATGGCTTCCCCTCTTCCAGTTCTCCCTAGATCATTATTCACCAAAATGAGAATCAAATTTTATCGAAAGATATCTAAAGATATCAATGAAATTATAAAAAGATAGAAGGAAGGGAGAGAGAGATTATAATGAGAGAAGAGAGAGAGAGAGAGAGAGAGAGAGAGAGAGAGAGAGAGAGAGAGAGAGAGACTTCTTTTTCAAGATGACATTTAAAGACTAGGCTGTATTAGGATTTTCTTTCTCCCAAAATTTGAGTATATATTTGTACCTTTATAAATCCGGATAAACAAAAGTAATGATTGGAGATTTTGAGATGAAGGCAAGTCGTTCATATATGAAAGAGCCACAAATAAATAATTGCATATAAGTGTATATTTGCATATTTGTATAAACATAGTGAGTGCAGGCACCATAGGTGATAACTAGTCACTGCTGTGGTTTCCACACAGCTTGTTCCCAGGACTCATGTAGTGGAGGCTAAGTCTTTACTGTGGTGGCGTTGAGGTGGTGGACTGCTATGTGATGGAGCCTGATGAGAGGAATAAGTTGTGGAGCTCTGCCCAGGAGGGAATTTATGCTGGCCTCACAGAGAGTGGATTGTGATCAACTGAGGCTGCCCCAAACACTTGGCCTCATTGCATAGGGCTGGTGCTCATCTCCTCTCTTTATCATGCTGTGACCCAACCAAGGGTGTTCACCAGAGGCCAGGCGGCCCCACTCTCAGACTTGACTTTCAGCCTCCAACACTGAACTTCAGTAAGTATTTTTGCTATCGCGACAGAACACAGACTCGCTGAGCCATGGTGAAAGGTCTGAAACTTATTTAGTTGGAATCCTAGTTAAGGGAAGATAAAAACTAGAGGACTAATATCTGAAGAAATCAGAGCTGTTTGTTGTTTCTTTAATCTTGCAAAAGACATTAAATCATGGCACCAAGACGAACGACACGTTCCAAATAGGATAAATAGAAAAGGCCAGCTGATTGCTGATACGAGCATAGTGAAACCTCCAAAGGCAAAGTATAAAGGAAAGGTCAATGGGACCCGGGACCATGACAAAGACGACATCATAACTCATAAATAGCATCCGTGTAAGACAGTGTCCCCACGTAGCTGGGAGGATACAGTTGCCCACCTGGAAACACATAAAAATGAAGAAGGAAAGACATATTTTGAAAGATTCCAAAATTGTGAGAATCGTCAGTAAGCCTGCAACAAAGGATTGCTTCAGGACTAAGAAAAGATGGTTCCTAATGAAAATGTAGAAGGGCAGGAATTAATACAGAGTGAAAGAGGTAAGTTTGGATAATTTAAAAGGGATGTTAAACATGTGGAAATATAGCAGTGGTAATGTTTTATGGAATTTATAGGTAACAAATTTCCACAACTTGTTAGTATTATTGAAATAAAGCTGGTCTCTCTCTTTCTCCCTCATTTTCTCCCTCCCTCTCTCTTTTTCTCTTTTAACATTTATTTTTAATTATATGTATGTGTGTCGTATGTGTGTATGAGTGTTACATGTGTTGAGTGTGTGAATGTGTGTGTTATGTGTGTGTGTGAGTGTGTGAGTGGGTGCCCTGGATAATATGCAGAGATCAGAGGATAATTTGTGGGAGTCAGATTTCTCCCCCACCATCCTGGACTTGCCTTTACTCAGCAATATCTTCCCAGCTCAAAGCTTGCCTTCCGAGCCAGGCACTGGTGGCACACACCTTTCATCCCAGCACTAGGGAGGCAGAGGCAGGCAGATCTCTGAGTTTGAGACCAGCCTGGGCTACAGAGCGAGTTCCAGAACAGCCAGGGCTACACAGAGAAATCCTGTCTTGAGAAAACAAACAAACAAACAAACACACAAATAAAGTCCTTGCCACCTGTAAATCCTTAGCTGGTTTAGTTTTTCTTTGCATGACTAACTTAGAGCTTTTCAACACTTCCACTTCTTAGCGAGAACAAAGCTCTGCATTTACCCCCTTATCTTCATTTCTCCTGAAAACTTCTGTTTGCCTCTGCAGCCGCGTCTTCTAGAACCCGGATGTGCCGTAAGGAAAGGAGTGGCCCCGGTGCTGCTGATCCGTACTACCTGGCAGCTATCCAGAACCTCCATTTCATTTCGTTTTGAAAGTTTGCTTCAGCATTCTTTGATGTTTTCCGTAGGCAGTTTGGCTTATACCGCATAGTCTGCCGTTACCAAAAATGGCTTATGCGCATGCACCAACTGCCCTCCATGTTATTCAGAGTTTCTTTTTTCCCCTCTAATGAATAAACAATAAAATAAATACATAGGTAGCAGAACACACAAAGCCATAACATAACAAAACAAGGTAAGAAGAAAGCATATAGCAGATTAATTGGTATTGGAAAAGAAGTATATCTAATAAAATTGTCAATATGGATCAAGAGAATCACTTTCTTTTGTGTGGTCAGGAACTGAACCTAGTGCCTTGCAAATGCCAGGTAAGCATTCTTCCACTGAGTTAGATCCCCAGATCCAGAGGCATTACTTACAAGAAGAAAAAGATGAGCACATAGAATTAAAAATGCAAATCAATCTACAATTCCCAGGAAGTACACATAAAAGAGAATAACTCAGAAAGCTAAAAGAAAACCTGAATACACAACATATTAATAAAAGTTAAAGAAGATTTGAATTATTTTTTCTCATAATAAAAGACACCCAAAAAGTAAAATATTAGCCGGGCGGTGGTGGCGCACGCCTTTAATCCCAGCACTCGGGAGGCAGAGCCAGGCAGATCTCTGTGAGTTCGAGGCCAGCCTGGGCTACCAAGTGAGCTCCAGGAAAGGCGCAAAGCTACACAGAGAAACTCTGTCTCGAAAAACCAAAAAAAAAAAAAAAAAAAAAAAAGTAAAATATTGTATCAATTACACATCTGTATAGTGCTTGTGAATGATTTCTTTACAGTGACTATGAGGTTAATGTGATCCTTCATATTTTCACACAATGAAAAGTCCCAGGATGGTGTTAAGAGGTAGAGTCTTTGGGAGGTGATTAGTCTATGCAACTGGATATCTCTTGAAGGAATTGGTGCCCTTGAAGAGAACCCAGAAATGCTCTTGAACTTGCCATCTGAGTAGATAGAAAGGGGAGTCAGCAGCAGTCTACAAGATGGGAAATGTAAGATCCATACCAGAGCTGCCTGACCATGACAGCATCTTCATCTCTATGTCCAGCCTCTGAAGTTGGAACAATAACTTTTTTGTTTGTTTAAGCCATCCAGTCTCTGGTATTTTGTGATAAAGCCAGAACAAAGACAGACAAACCAACGAGATAACTGCTAAATTGAACAGATATACCAAGACATTTAAGAAAAAGTATTTGGTAGGCAATAAAATTCTAACATAAAAGGAGTTAAAAATTGTAGGATACTCTCCCTTTGTCATTGGCCAAAACCAAACCAACCAACCAAACAAACGTAAGACACACATTAAACCTGAGCTGAAACTGTGGTTGTGAGAACTCAGCCCCACATATTAGCAACACTACTTGGCTCTAAGTGTGCAGCTACCCAGACCACACTCAAACATAGAGTTCCAGTTGGTTTGAATGGTTCTTAGGTGTTATTCATTTATAAAAGTCTCCCAAGAGGCTGTAATGCACAGCCAGAGTTGAGAACTAATAAAGTAATGTACAGAAACTGAGAGTTATTTTAATAAAGTTATTATCACACTCTACATTAAACTCTGCATCGTACAGAGAAAATCCTTTAAACAGCACCTACAAATTATTCATAAAAACTGCTCATACACAGTCACAATGAATCCTCAATAAAACCTGTAATGTAGAAGTAGCATAGCCTTAAAGACTCTAATAACAATATGAAGAAGTGACACTGGAAATAAAACATAAAATACATTTTAACCATTAAACATGAGGCAAACCTCCAAACTTTAACCTAATATTTGGAAAACAGAACAATGATAAATTATCCTGATTTTAATTACTGTTATAATTACTATGTGTATATGTAAGATATATGGCTGAAAGTTTCCTCAGAGAAAAATTAATATTATCCAATTATTTCATAACTAAGTGAGTCTACAGCTATACCACCCTGAACTCACCCAATTTAATCATTGCTGAGTAAAACAGAGGTTAGGAAAGAAAGAATGAGGCACTTGCTTTGTGATTTAGTCATTTCTTTTAGTGGAAGGATACACCCAGATGGGAAAAGCTTGCCAACTAGACATCTTAATAAACAGATTAGGGCCAGCAAGATGGCTTAATGAGTAAATGTGCTTTCCACTAAGTCTAATGCCCAAGTTCAGTCCCCAGAACTCACATTGGGAGAAGAGAACCAACTCTTGCAAGCTATCCTCTGGCCTTCACCACTACGCCTCGGTATTTGCATACACATCCTCCATACACATTCATATACACAAATAAATTAATGCAATAAAAAAGCAGACTACAAATTCCATGGAGGACAATTTTTAACATTTTATTAAGTATTTGAAAATTTTCTAAACGCATCAATGTATTTTGATCATGTTAATCTTGTCTCCATCCCCTAACTACTTGCAGATCCAAAGTACACATCAACTCCATCTCAACTTCATGTTCTCTTTTCTTTCTTTAAGCTATTGAGTCTAATTTCTGTTCTCCATAAACTCATGGATATATGGTCATTTACTGGAGTGTGGTCAGCCCACCAGGGGATAAAAAGCTTAGGGAAAACTGGTTTTCCTACCCTTAGAAACCATCAGCTCTGAGTTGGTCCTCAGCTACAGGTGCAGTCGCTCTCATGAGCCTCTCTCCACTTTATACTTGAATATTGACGGGCTTGATTGTGCGCAGGTCTCACACAGAGTGCAACCAGAGCTGGTGTGAGTTCAAGAGGGCAGCAGTCCTTACATGCTCAGAAGACATTGTTTATCTCCAGTCCTGCCCAACCTCTGGCTTTTATAGTCTTCCCAGTGCAACTTCCATGATATTCCCTCATCCTTGACAAGAGGGGTAGTACAGATGTCCTATTTGCAACTGAGCACTCCACACTTAGACCAGTTTGAGGTTCTGTGTTAACCATGATGCACTACACAAAGAAGCTTCTCTGATGAGGTTTGAGAGTTGGACTAACATGTGCATACAGATATGAATTTAGAGGGCAGTTTAATATTAAATGCATTCAGCAAAATAGTAGTAGTAGGTTCATCCATGGGCCTATGAGCTCTTCAACCATGGGTTCTTGACTATATTTACAGTATTAGATATACATTTCCTTCCTTCAATAGAATAGGGCATAAGTCCATTTTTTAGGTGGGTGGCTACCCCCAAACATTTGTGCCCCTATATCATCCATAGGCATATGTTACCATATGGGTTGTTATGGTAGCTCATGGGGATGACAATTGCATAAGACTATTGGTGACTTTGGTCCTTCAGCATCATGCATACCTACCTATTGATACTATAAAAACCAGCCAGCAAAAAAGACTCTTTCTGGTCAGTACCAACTTCATTTCTCCAAGTCTTGGGACCAATGTGTATATGGTCTTTAGCAACAGGGTCTTACCATCAAGTTCTGGAGGATAATAAAGAGCAATGGTGATAAACTATTTTTTTTGGGGGGTGGGTCTCTTGGACAATCTGACCAACAGCTTGTTGAGAGTATCTCACACCTGGCACTTTTTTTTTCAGGCTATACCTTCTAAGAAAAAGTATTATTCCCTAGTGTAGGCAACTCCAATTAAACATTTTTATGTAAATACATTTGTGTGTGTGTGTGTGTGTGTGTGTGTGTGTGTGTGTGTGTGTGTGTTGTGGAAGCTTATAAGTTAGTGGAGACCATATCTACAGGAAGTGCTTAAGAAAATACCACTAAACTGGGTGCACCCCTTTAATCCCAGCACTCGGGAGGCAAAGGTAGGAGGATCTCTGTGAGTTTGAAGCCAGCCTGGTCTACAGAGTGAGTTCTAGTACAGCCAAGACTGTTACACAGTGAAACCCTATCTTGAAAAACAAATAAACAAACAAATAAATAGAAAATATCACAGTTAAATAACTATTCAATTCATTTATCAAAAATGCATTAGCATACACAATTTTTCGTGAGAAAATAAAATATTTTCCTTTCCCTTTTCAAACATGCATTGGTTTGAAACATACATGTCAAAGAGAAGCTTCTCAGGACTCTACTTGCAAGGATCATTGCTATAGTTTGTTACTAGAGAAGTTTCTTTGACTGTGTAGAGCCCCGAGACTATGAGGATGAGATGCAGCCTTCTCTCCTGAGTGTGAAGCTGGCTCTAGGTGCTGCTTTCATGCAGCTGCCTCTTGTGGTGGATGATCCTTCTCGCCCTTTTGAAGAGAGAGTGAAAGGGAACACAGTCTGAATGGATTTCAGTCTGTTTATTGTGGTTACTAAAGCCAGAAAGTTTTCATCAAAATCCTCAGATTATGTCCTATAATTGTGGACATAAAAAAAAAGAAAAAAAAAAGCTCTCTGTTCATTGCAAGAAGTAAGAGAGTAGGACGGTGGGGACCAGAGAAAGACATGGAGAGCAGAGAGATGCTGGCTGTAGGACTCTATTTTACTATACTTTCCTCTTCCTCAATGGGATGGTCCTAAATAATTCCACACGTTAGTTCATTCTAACCCACAGAATTCCAACTCTGAATCAATGTGATCTTTAAAATAATAGAACTTAGAACTTAACTTTCTAGTGTTATTATTTACTGATATAAAATATCCACCAATGCTAACAACAAAAGAAAATGGCTATTCTCTTTCTAATTACTGAGCTCAATTAATTATTAGACCTTATGAGAATTCTCAAGAAAATCAACAAAATAAGGGATAGAGTAAAACTTCAACATGGAGGTGTGCTGTAACACTATAAAATATAATGATTTTATGTAAATTTTGTCTGAAAAATATAAGCCCATTAAAGAGATGTAAAGATACCTATAGGAAACATATAGGGGACATAGCAGGGCACTCTCATCAAACTAACTTACAGGTGGCTGCCACAGAGACAGCTAACAGATACTTGCAGAGGCTGAGTTTCAAAGGACTTTGGTGCGGTTGGACCAAGGGCTTGGTGTACTTATGGTTTAGGTTTGTCGCAAACTCCCTCCAAATTAAGTTGTTACTAGTGTGAGTACTGTTGCTTCCAGGTCACAGTAAGTGAGGACTATTGTACAGCTTAGTGTGGTGTCCAGTGTGCAGTGTGTGTGTGTGTGTGTGTGTGTGTGTGTGTGTGTGTGTGTGTGTGTGTGAGAGAGAGAGAGAGAGAGAGAGAGAGAGAGAGAGAGAGAGAGAGAGACTTTGACCTCATACCTAACAATGGCAGTTTTATTCCCTGCCAACTGTGCACCTGCCAGTGAAAGGTATGAATCTCTGAGAAGAAAAAAAAAATTGTACATAAAACCAAAGTGACTAGTCTGATAGCTAAGGTTAGCCAACTAACGTCATTGGCCGGAGAAACTCCAAAAGCTACTCACAGGGAAGCCATGTTCAATTATTGTAAGGGAAAACCATTGCAGATGTGGCATCACTGTGCTTATAAATTTCATTAGATTAAGGCGTATATAATGTGCCCTAATAACTTAAATAGTGACATTCAATGCATTTATTCTCTTTTTATTTTTTTTGAATTTATTAATTCATCTCTCATACAATATATCCCAACTGCAGCCACCCCTCCCTTCACTCTTCCCAGTTCCCCCAGCACCTCTCCTTTCCCTGATCCATTGCTCCTGTTTCCCTTCAGGAAAGAGCAGGCCTCCCAGGGATTTCAACTGAACTTGGCATAACAAGATGCAATAAGAGTAGGTAGAAATCCTCATATCAAGGCTGGAGGAGGCAGCCGAGTAGGATGAAAAGGGTCCCAAGAGCAGGCAAAAGAGTCAGTTAGAGACACCCCAACCTCCACTGTTAGGAGTCCCACAAAAGAAACCCAAGCCAAACAATCACAGCATATATGCAGAGGACCTAGAGCAGACCGTGCAGGCTCCCTGATTGTCACTTCAGACTCTCTGAGCCCCTAGGAGCGCTGCTTAGTTAGTTCTGTGGGCCACGATCTCCTGGTGTCCTTGTTCCCTCTGTCTCCAAAAAGATGGAACTAGAAAAAAATCATCCTGAGAGAGGCAAGTCAGACCCAGAAAATAAACATTATATGTACTCACTTATAAGTGGATGTCAGCCATTAAATACATTTATTATTATAATAATTTTCCAAAATTTACATCAGCCAAAGGATATATAACATAATCAGATTTCATAGCAAAATAAAAAGTCACCAAAAGCCTAAACCATAAGCACATCAATGTAGAGGTACACTGCTATGAACTTTTAATAACTTACAGAGCTTTATAAAAAGTAACTTTTTCCTAATATTGAACTGGTTTTCATGCTCTGAAGTTGCATTTTCATACTTAACATAGTATGCTATTAAATAATTTCCTGATTGATATTGATAATTTATGGTTAGTTCTTTCTCTTGATAGGCATTCTCAATATTTATATTTCAATTACTGAAACATGAACTCTACCCAATTTCTCAACAGAGTTATATATTACTGAGTCTTTTAGTTAATTTTCAAAAGGGCATATGGTCAAGAAGTATTATTTCAAACAAAATCATGTGTGTATAAGAAATATATAAGCTTTAGTTTCCTCAAATACCATTTTTATTCAGTCAGTGGCAATCAATGTTGATTTTAATGCTTGTGTTATCAACTTTGTTTTAGGATTCATTCTGGATACCAAACTTACAAAACAGATGATTTTGAAATATATGGGAAACTCATTTCATCTTTGCAAAGAGGAAGGGTCACAGGAACTTACCTGGTCCTCAGAGCACTTTGATTTATTACTATCTTCCTTTGCTCTCCTTTCTGATCAGATTTACTGCTTGTCATCAATAAAGCCATGAGCACAACACAGACTCAAGACTTTGTCTTATTATGGTTGAAAATAAGCAATGTTTTTTTTTCTTTTTCCCCAAGAAACATTCTTGCCATAAGAGAGAGGTTTTATAGGGAATGACAGCCATTAATTGCTTCTTATCGCCCCTTCTCAGTAACAAGAAAAATTGAACACAGGACAAAGCAGAAATAAAATCCCTCATACAAAATGAGATTAGATTCAGTCAACTAGTGTGTCTTCCTCTTGATTCTTATAAAAGTGTTTCCCTGCCCAAAGCTTATTAAGAAATGATCTCTAGGATGATATATCTCCTAATTACACCATGTCAGACTCAGAATTTTTTTTTGTAGTGCATGATGCTAGGGAAATTTAAAGATAAGATTAAAAGGAATTCAGGAGGAAAATTAATATTTCCCTTTCAGGTCATTCACAAAATCTTTGCTTCTTAGAAGAGTGAAGAAAAATAGAGTTCTATTTCAAGGAATAGGAACTCAATATCAGTCTTTATTTAGTGTCTTAGAAATAACAAAGAGGAAAAAAAATCCATGACATGCAATGGGTGATATATCTTTGGAAGTACTGGAAGAGATTCTGCTCAGCCAGTCATTTAATGGAAGCTGGAAAGCAAGAGATTTCAATTGGCCAACTCTGAAAAGACAAAGCCTTGGACCTCAACATTTGAATCAACCAAATGCTATTCAAATTATGTCCCTACAAAGCAGCTTCAGAGTCAGAGTCTGCCTATCAACTCAAGAAAATCCTGTGACCAAAAGATCCATATTATATGACAATAGTACAGTGTTGAAATTCCTGTGTGAAAGCAAACAGTCTTCTACAAAAAGAAATTTAGTCTGATTAGCCTCCTTCATGGTACTTGGTTCACATACTGAATGTTACACTATGGAACCATTGATTTGGAGAATACTAAGCAGTTAAACTTTTACCGAGAGATTTGACTTGGCTTTTGGTAAACATTGAACTGTTAGAACTGTGGGTAATCTTGAAGATGGACACATGGATTTATGCTGTGAGCTTTAGGGGGTCATGGGTAGAATGTTACAGCTTGAATTTTAATCTGAAATGTTCCCCCCAAGGCTCGTATGTAAAAGGCCTTTCATGCTATTGGGAACTGGTTCAATTTTTAGGTCATGGGCGTCTGTTGCTTGGATTCTAACAGCTATCTCAGTGGAGGGGCTGAGAAGGCATGGCGTCAAAGACTTAGACACTGGGAGTCTGTTGAAATCAAATAACGAACTCCTTTATTCAACAACAGAGAAGGCCTTATATACCCTCCTCCCAGCACCCAGTCTGTGTGGTCATCCCTCATTGGCTGGGCACGATCAGGAACTCTGACAGCTCCTGTTGGTAGGCCTTCAGGCAGACTCCAGGTTGGCTCCTAAAGAGTATGTTATATGCATGCTTTGGCAACTGGTCTGAGCCAATTTTCTTGACCCTATGGGCCTGTCCTACTACAGGTGTCCTGAAAATAAGTTAGTCCATTGAAGGATGCCCCTGAACAGAATACTGGGACCTCAGATATTTTCTCTTTGTCTTTGCTTTGTGGAGGCCATGAGATAAACAGCCTTCTTCTCTTATGAGCTCCTGCTACTTTGACAAGCTGTTACAGGCTTAGACAGCTGGGCCAAATGCCATGGATCCAAATCACTGAAGTTGTGAACCAAAATAAACCATTTCCCTTTTTAGATTCATTACCCTGAAGTATTTATCACAGTGACTACATCTAAGTATCTATCCTAAGTCACACTGAGAAGCAAATGAAATCAATACTCAGATTACTGTTCTATGATGCTTAGTGAAAGAGAGCAGCCATACTAAATGTCCATAAAATAGACAACAACTTACAAATGATGGTAGCACCTCAATACTTTGAAATGATATATAGCAGTATATAAGCTGAATCGTAATTTACAATTCTCTTATCTTAGCCTACCAAGTGCCAGGGTTACAGGCATGTGTTACCAAGACTGACAATAACACTGTACAAAAATGAGGACAATAGTACCATGAAGGCTCCCTGGTTGTTGGTTCAGTCTCTGTGAGCGCCTTTGAGTCCAGGTTAGTTGATCCTTAGGGTTTTCTTGTGGTGTCCTTGACCCTTCTGGCTCCTATAGTCTTTCTTCCCCCTCTTCCACAGGATTCCTTGACCTGACTGCCTAATGTAATGTCTCAGCATCTGCTCCCTTTAGTTGCTGGATGAGACATCTCTGATGACAACTGGGCTAGGCACTGATCTATGAGTATAGCAGAGAATCATTAGGAATCATTTAATTCATTTCTTTTTCAGTCATATTTGTTCTTCTGTTGTGGAATATTTAACTGTGTGTTACATTTGTTTATGCTGCAGAACTTTACTTTAACTGTGTACAGGTGATTTGCATTTGTTTCACCTTGCCTGCCTAAGGCACCTGATTGGTCTAATAGAAAGTTAAATGGCCAATAGCTAGGCAGGAGAGGGATAGATAGGGTGGTGAGCAGAGAAACTAAATAGGAGGAGGAATCTAGGCTCAGGAGAGAGGAGAAGAGAATGATGTAGAAGGATAGTGATACACCTGAAACCAGAAGCCAGTCAGCTGCCAGCCAGCCAGACACTAGAAGCAGGGAAAGTGAGATATATAGAAGGAAAGAAAGGTAAAAAGCCCAAGGCAAAATGTAGATGAAGAGAAACAGGTTAAGTTATAAAAGCTAGCAAGAAATGAGCATAAGATAAGGCCAAGTATTCATAACTAATATTAAGTCTCCTTATCATGATTTGGGAGCTGGTTGATGGCCCAAGAAAGAAAGCTTGGTTACAGGCTCCCTCTCTTGGCATATGTCTCAAGCTGGACCAGTCATTGGTTGGCCACTCCCCCAATTTCTGTTCCACCTATACTCCAGCACATCTTATAGGCAGGACATATGGTAAGCTGGGTTGGCATCCCAATCCCTCCACTGAAAGTCTTTTCTGGTTACAGGAGATGGTCAGTTCAAGATCCATATCCCTAATTGATAGGAGTTTTAGGGTCACCTTTGTAGATTCCTGGGAATTTCCATTACCCTAGGTTTTTAGTTTGTCCCTGAGATTCCCCTCAATTCCAGTTGTCTTTCCCAGTGCTCTCTCCCTCTATCCCCCTCCGACCTGACCCATTGACCAAGGCCTTCTGCATATATGTTATAGTTGTGTACCTTGGTCTTCTTGTGGGACTCCTAACAATGGGAACAGGGGCTGTCTTTGACTCTTTTGCTGGCTTTTGGGATCCTATTCCTCATACTAGGTTGTCTTATCCAGTCTTTGTTGTGGAATATTTAATTGCACTGTGAAACTCCGAGACTGTGTTAATAAAATTAACCTTGGATCAGGGGTGGAGCCAGTGACTAGTTGATAAGGCTTAGCCGTAGAGAGTGCAGAGGATCTGTAGTTGGTTGTTTTTACTCTTTGGCTCTTTGCTCTTTTGGTTTTTGCCCACCATCTAGCTCCCAAATAAATCACACACGGAGGTTTATTCTTTCTTATGAATGCCCGGCCTTGGCTTGGCTTATTTCGAGACAGCTTTTCTTAACTTAAATTGTCCCATCTACCATTTGCCTCTGGGTTTTTATCTTTCTATATTCTGCATACCTTTCTTTACTTCTTACTCTGTGGCTTGCTGTGTAGCTGGGTAGATAGCCCCTGGAGTCCTCTTCTCCTCCTTTTTTTTGCTCTTTGATATCTCTTCCTAGATTTTTTCTCTTATTTATTCTCTCTGCCTGCCAGCCCTACATATCCTTTCTCCTGCCTTGCTATTGGTCAATAGACCAGTTAGGTGTTTTAGATAGACAAAGTAACATAGCTTCACAGAGTTAAACAAATGCAACATAGAGGAATGCAACACATCTTTTCATCATTAAGCAAATATTCCATAGCATAAATGAATGTAACCCATCTTAAAATAGTATTCCACAACAAGGATCCATGGAGATGGATAAAGAGGCACAGAAAGGAATAGGGCGGGACTAAAACATCTGCAATCTTTTTGGTCTGGGACGTATGGAGAGATGGGCTTGCTGGTCTCCAGTAAAAAGGGGAAGGTCAGCTGGTCACTCCTCTACCCGCTCTTTGATTTATCAGGTTTTTACCCCAATATTTGACTCCTGAGTCTTTATTGGTAATAGAAAACTTAGATTAAAAACAATAAGCCTTAATACAAGGGGAGGTGTCTGGTCTTACTACAACTTGATATACCATATCTGGTTGATATCCATGAGAGGCCTGACACAGAAACCGAGGGGGAGTAGATGGGGTGGGGGACAGAGAAGAGTTTGAGGACAGGATTGGGAGGAGAGGAGGGAGGGGAAATTGCGGTCAGGTCCTTTCATAAAAAGGACATGAAAAGCATTAAATAAATGGAATTACACAAAATAAGAGGAACACGAGCAACTTCAAAACACATTATTTTTAGTATACTGGTTTAGTGGAAAACACTCTCATCACAACTAAGACTAAAAGGAAGTCCTCAACTTCAGTCATCAGTCTAAACAAAAGGAGTACAAGCAGTATTATTTTAAAGCTGTTTGAAACTACTTTACTCCTATTGGTATAGGAGCATAGTTGGATGTGTTCCATCAGAGCAAGCACAGCCCACCTGATCACAGCTTCTCAGTATGTGTGCTCACATCTGTCCTTTCTTCCTCCTCTTGATGCCCCGGTCAGGTGTCCAGGCCCTTGATGTGCCGCACACAGCACTGGTACTATTTTAGAAGAGGCCCTGAATTCAGCTCCCAGCACCCATGTCTGGTGCCCCACTGGCAAGCAAACACAGCCCCTTCAGCAGGCCAAGCTACCCCACAGGCCTGGGCACACACCTATCTGTAGAGGGAAGGGGCCAACTTGGATCTCTCAGATCTTGGCCCATGATTCAGTCAAGCCCCCATTCCAAGTGGCTCTGAATAATTACATTCATTTTCCCAGGACCACACTTGATCTCAAGATTTCCAGGCACGGTTCCACTAGCCTGTAGCTCTGCACAGACCAGTGTGGGTTTGCTCTTCACTCGTTCTAAACTCTGAGATGAGGCTTTGTTGGGTGGTTTTTCTTTTTTCTTTTTCTTTTTCTTTTTCTTTTTTTTTTTTTTTTGTCAATGCCAAGGATGGAATCCAGGGTTTCACACATGCTAGGGAGGTATTCTATCCCTGAGTTACGCCCTCAGCTCTGGGAGAAAGGGTTAGAAACCCATCCCACAACAGGAGAAGTGATTCCCAAGGAACACTAGGAAAGGGGGTGAAAAGAGAGCCATCAGTCTCACACCTCCACCTGCCAGTGACAAATTAAGCCCCAGGCCCAACTGAGGTTCTGAACTCTGGAGCCCCAGCCCAGCTTCATAGGAAGAAGAGGAAAGGACTACAGGGAAAGACACTGAGAAGTCCTCACCATAAAGTGGGGAAGCTGCACCCCGGCTATGATCCCGCCCAGGCAGACAGAGACATGCCACACCACTCACTAGAGCTAGCACGCTCACTCACCCCAGCCTCTGAGCTAACCCAGGCCTAACCATGTCTCCTAGAGCGCCATGATAGCCCCAAATGGCTGGAGACAGTATGCCTTCTGAAAGGAACCAAGATACCTACCGGTCTCCATGGGCACACACATGTGCACATACATAGCGACAGACGGACACAAACATATACACATACTTAACAATAAATTAAATTCTGAAAACTAAACTTACTTCTGGAAAACTCTCGAAACCATGCCAACACAATGGTACTGAGCACTGTGGGAGCCCAGAGGACAGTTTTTAGGAGCCATTAGACAGAAGGTGATGCTCCTTGGAGAATGAGTGACTCCAGTCTGGAGAGAGAAAACATACAGGATGCGTTTGCAATAAAGAGCAGCATCACTGTCAGAGTTAAATGAAGTCGAACACAGGCGCACAGTTGCATATGGAGAGGAAATCTTCTGTTCAATTTTAAACAATTTACATGTGAAAAAGAATATTGAACTCCATTGATTGTAATACATTGAATATATTTTAAAAATATGTTTTATGCTACTAAAAAAAAAACAACAATCAACAACAACAAAAATAAAATAAGAAAGATGGCAGAAAAACAAAAGAAAACAAAACAAAACCTCCGAGGACATAGGAGGAAGTAACTTAGATATCAACCCCTTAGTCAGAATATTGACCAAAGGAAAAGTTCAGAGATTTATCATGCCATTCACTTATAAGCTATGGTTCTTAGTAATGAGACTAAGCTAATAAGGGCTGTTTGGTATACTAGGGAAAGAGAAATCCATTTAGGAAGTGTGGTGGTATTGCGTTCCCCGAAATATTGTGCATCCTAATAAACTTATCTGGGGTCAGAGACAGAACAGCCACAATATTAAACATAGAGGATAGGCAGTGGTAGCACAAGGCTTTAATCCTAGCATTCCAGAGGCAGAAATCCATGTGTTCAAGGATACAGCCAAGCATGGTGACTCATGCCTTTAATCCCAGAAAGCGAGCCTTTAATTCCAGGGAGTGACGGCAGAAAGAGAAAGATATATAAGGCATGAAGACCAGAAACTAGAAGCATTTGGCTGGTTAAGCTTTTAGGTTTTGAGCAGCAGTTCAGCTGAGAGCCATTGGGATGAGGACACAGAAGCTTCCAGTCTGAGGAAACAAGATCAGCTGAGAAGTTGGCCAGGTGAAGTTAGCTGTGGCTTGTTCTGCTTCTCTGATGATCTTCCAGCATTCACCCCAATAACTGGCCTCAGGTTTGATCTTTTTTTTTTTATCTTTGTATTTTTATTGTTCTTATTTAAGAGTTCTTTTTTCACATTAGATACCAACCAGAGTCCCCTCTCCCCCCGCCCCTGCTGCTCCCACCCACCCTCCATCTTTCCTCCACCCAACCTCCTATCCAGTCCTCAGAGAGGGTAAGGCCTCCCACGGGGAGTCAAGGAAGTCTGCCATATCAAGGTGAGGCAGGACCAAGCCCCTCTCTGCTGCATCAAGGCTGAGCAAGGCATCCCTCCATGGGGAATGGGCTCCAAAAAGCCAGTTCATGCACGAAGGATAAATCCTGGTCCCACTGCCAGTGGCCCCATAAATTGTCCAAGTCACACAACTGTCATCCACATTCAGAGGGCCTAGTTCGGTCCCATGCAGGTTGCCCAGTTGTCAGTCCAGAGTCATTGAGCTGCCATTAGCTCAGGTCTCTGTGGGTTTCCCCATCATGATCTTGTCCCCTTTGCTCATATAATCTCTCCTCCTTTGCTTCAACTGGACTCCGGGAGCTCCACAAAGTGCTTAGCTGTGGATCTCTGCATCTGCTTCCATTAGTACTGGATGAAGGTTGTCAGTGCCCTTGATCCTTACACATGGGGACAGGGCAACCACGGACCTCCCAGCCAGGAAACACGGTGTCAATCATCATCATAGCTTTGGGTCTTCATGGCTCAGCCGTTAAAGGCTAGGCTCACAACCAAAAATATAAGGTTTGATCTTATTAATAAGAACTTTTAAGATTCCTGCGACAAGGAAGCATCATTTTCAGTCTCCCATAAGATAACTGTTTTTGCCCATTATTGTTAGTGGACAAAAATATGGTAGCCTTATTTATTTATTTATTTGTTTGTTTATTTATTTATTTTTATTTATTTTTTATTTAGGTAGTCATTTATGAAGGAACCTATTGAGAACCTTCTGACCAGCTGAGCCTCACTGTGACTGTGAAGCTAGATCTCACATTCTCTTTATGTGAGACAGTGTGAACCCCATAATGTCATTTCAAAACTGTGCTTAGCTGACATACAAATAATAGGCTTCATTTATGACATATTCACATTAGCATGGCACTGCCATTTGTTGAATACCCTGCCCTACCCCTCCTCCACTGGATCTTCCCCACAAATAGTCACCTTTTTCTTTCAATTTATACACGCACACACACACGCACATGCACACGCACATGCACAGCCCTAGATTTCATTGGTTTGGTATCAATAGACAAATTAATAAAAAATTCAGGAAAGACCCACGCTCATTTTCTTGGAATCAGCTACTATACTATTATTGGCTTCGGGTGCTTTTAAATCAAGATGTAGGTCATGAGTATCGAGAATATGAATGAAAGGCTGTGATCTGAATTGCTAATGAGATAGACACTGGAGTTTCAATAACCTCAAATGTCTATATGAAATACTTTTTTTTTGGTTTTTAGAGACAGGGTTTCTCTGTGTAGCTTTGCGCCTTTCCTGGAACTCACTTGGTAGCCCAGGCTGGCCTCGAACTCACAGAGATCCGCCTGCCTCTGCCTCCCGAGTGCTGGGATTAAAAGTGTGAAAATGAGAATATACAACAAAAGATTGAGTTTCTAAACTCATGTGATAGAAAATTAATTCAAGGAAAGGGACTTTTGAAAAAATTACCTGTTTCAGCCAAGTGTGGTGGTGCACACTTTTAATTCCAGCACTCAGGAGACAGATGCAGGTGGATCTCTGAGTCCAAGGCTAGCCTGGTCTACAGGACAAGTTCTAGGACAGCCAGGGCTACACAGAGAAACCCATTTTCAAAAAACAAAAAACAAACAAACAAAAATTACTTGTTCTCAGTAATTAACCCACTTTAGTATTGTCAAAATCGATACTTAAACGGAGCCGTGAGATCAAGATGTTTGTGCTGTTGACAATGACCAGAGGACTGGGATAAAGCAGACTAGGTAGAATTTTCCCAGGAGGGGAAAAAATCTTTGAATAGACAAAAGCATGAAGCTGATACTCCATATGGACATGTTGGAATAACATGTGTGCATCCGTACAGGTAAGTTATAAGACAAGCCTCCTAGTGCTGAACCGTTATTACTGTGAGAGCAGACAGGGGAGTGTGAAGTCATATTATTGTAGATAATGACACAGGGGAGTGTGAAGTCATATTATTGTAGATAATGACACAGCCTAAACTCATTGATCAAAAGGACAGAACAGCAAAGCACACTTCAAGAAAAATAAGGCCATGCTAAAGGCACATGATTTTGTGTGTTGTCCCCATTGTACTACAAACATTTCATATACACATATTTGATTTGCCTATTTAAGATGAATAAGCAAAATCTGTACTGCATGTTCAGAAAGGAGTGCCACTGCCTAAGAAGTCACATAATGGGGGAAGCAGGTGTTTGGGTGAATAGCTGCAGTGCTTGCCAACCACTCATCTAATGAATAATTAAGTTCCCTAACTTGAAAAACACATGGCTGACTAGTGTGTGTCAAAATAATGGGTAGATGATTTCCTTCCTTGTCTTTTTTTGTAAATTGGTTTTTTGATTTCTTTTTACTTTTCAAGGTAAGTTCTCTTATGAGCACAGTTAAGAATGGACACATCACACACACACACACACATACACAGATACACACAAATATAGACACACACAGACATACACACACATACAGATATATGCACACACAGAGATACAGGCACACACACACACACACACACACACACACACACACACACACACACACAGTATTTTAATGAAGCTTCCAGATCTGCAAATAATTTTAGGAATTATCCCCATCATATTTTTAAGTGTCTAGTTTTTCTTACATATTTTAAGTAACATCATCCTGTACATGGCAGGTTTTCTCAGAACTGGTCCTAATTCTAATTAACTGGATATTAGCTCCATCAACAACCGTGAGCAACTCACTGGAGATCTGATACTCAGATAAAGGGCTTAAAACATAAGAGAAATATTGGCATTCACTTTAAATAATTGTCAAATCTCAGAGGTTAGTTTTCCAACAAATTCAAACTGATGTCTAAACTTTAGGATAACACCCTCAATTTCTTGAAGGTACCTTTGTGCCCTGGATTTAATAAAACATGTTTTGTAAAGAGGAAAATTGAGAAAAAGGATCAGATTGTTTTGTATTAAATGAACTATTTTTTCTAAGTAAAAATCTCAAAGATTGTTTTATATTTCTTGTCCTGTATCCATTTCCTATTTCTTTATTATAACATTTGAAAAATGACAAATCACACTGAGTATAAACTTTTCGCATTTGGGTGATTCAGAGGAGGTATTCAAGCAACAGATTTCCTGGCTAAATTTCAATAAGCTAAATATAAAAATAGGATTAATTAATGTTTTCTACCCAATTGAGGTATTTTCCTCCCTCAGTCTATGAAGAGGACATGAGAGTTGCACATCCATTCCTTTCAATTAAATAATTAATCAGATCCATTTAGCATCATCATTATATAGAGAGGCATAACCTTAAATTAAAAAAGAGTCCCCATTCATTTGGCATCAATAATGAAAGACACCAATAAAAAGTAAAAAGCAAGGTTAATGGCATATAAGAATTCAGTTGGAGGGAAAGAGAGAGGCACAAACTAGCACATGATGAAGTTTAGACATTGAAGGTGAAATGTTGTTTGTGGTTTTGTATTTTATCTTTGCAGGTTTGCTTTTAAAATTTGATGAGAAGAATTTTCCGTAAAAGTTTTAATGCTTTAATATGGAAAGGCTGTGGCCCAAGATATGACATATATTGATAAAATAGTGGGTTAATTGCCAAATGAACCTCATCTTGTGTGTGGGATAATATGCTTTACCACATGCAGCGGCAATTGCAGGTTTAATACATTTGGTGCTGTACATCAATCTTGTTAAATCAATCATTACAAATTATCTCAGAAAGGTGCCTGCAATTCAATGGCAGAGCCTAAGTGGAAGACAGCAAGGCTCACCCAAGGAAAGTAACACAGAGTTTACTGTACTGTTGTTGAAAAGGATTCTCCAAGAATATTCAAGAGTATACAGAAATGACAGTCCACAATCGTTCCGTTAAACCTCTTTTGCCTTGTACAGACTCCCGTATCTTGCATGGCTCTAGGGAGCTTTGTTTATTAAGATTTACTGAGAAATGATCTTTAAGATGTTGGTAATCTAGGTCCTACTTCTTGTAGCATGCTTTCTTGGTTGTAACCCTTGACAGTTCTCTTCAGTGGGGGTTTCTTCGGGCTCCTTGCTTCCTGATAGACAGATGAGTCACTCTTAATCCTGTGAGAAAATGAGCTTTATTTCTAATTTGCCTCCATAGCTTTCTCTTGCTAATAAAGTTTTAATGATGAATAAGTATCATAATGTGTCCACTGCAGCCTGAAATGATACCTGCAAAGTTCTTTGACTTCTGATTCGACTTACTCACTACGGAGAAAAATAGAAAGATTGTGTTCCTTCCTTCCTCCCCATCTAGACTTCAATGCCAATTCATTTCATTTTCCTTTCAAGCATCTCAAAGATTTCACACTTCTCTGCACCAAATGTCTTAGAGAAGTCATCACTGTGGCCCACATCTTGTTATACAAATAAAAAATCCTCATTCTTTTTTCTTCTTTTTTTTCTTATACATATTGATAAATATGCATCAAGCATACACATGAACGTACAATCAGACATTTCTGTACATGTATCCATAACTACCTGTAGTCTAACACCAGCTATCCACTCATTGCCTTTGGTTCTCTCTCGTGAGCAACATCCAGGCTGATTTCAACAAAGGGCATCTTTCAGGTATTGGAATGAGCTGCATTATAACTCATCACTGGGTTCTTTCACCCACTTACAGTTGCCTGAACAGATCTCCTAAAGAAGGCTCACTGGGGCATAGATAGACATCAGTATGTTTATATATAGTTGGACTTGTGCTTCTGATTTTTATGTATACATTAAAAGAGAAACAGTAACTATAAATCGATAAACATAATACCATATGTACAATAACACTGTAATGAAAAACACACTTCCTGGTCGGCATATAGATATGCTCAGGCTTTATTTTGTCGCTGTTCGTTCTCCTAGGTAGATCCCCTTCTGCAAGTATAGGCCAGCAAAAGTCTTCTCTGGCTGAGAATGTCTCTAACTTCTTGAAAGGCTACCTGCTATGGCTGTGTGATGGTGACAGATGGACTGATGACTCAGGGGACTCAGGGTATGAAGACATTTTTCAGCCAGTTATAAGCTGTTTGTGGGACACCAGTCTGCTTAATTCCACCCCTCTTTGTGCCTGATTGGCCAATCTGACTTTGAGCCTAAGTTACCACACCTGAATTTTTAAAAGCGTGATCACACTTGAAACTACTTACACTACTTTAATTTTGCAGAAAACGTCTCTGAGCAACCTCAGAGCCCAGCTTGGCTCCAGACAGCATCACAATAATGTACAGCACAGCTAAAAAGAAATTCCAATTTTTCCTAATTGGCATTCATATGAAAATGAGGAAAGGCTTTCAGCCTACTAAATTATTCATTGCTACTATGTGGTCTCTAAATTTATTACTTTTGGCTCATCTACAGATTTAAATATAAAATAAACAGTAGAATTTAAAACAAAATACAGTAAATAGAGCTGGTGTTGACAGGGACTGTAAAGACACTTCCATGTTTATATGTTTTTGACAGTGACTGCATGCCATCAAATTTGTCTCGGTAAAAAGTTTAATGAACAAAGTGAGGAAAACAGATCTAAATAAGCTAGTATTCAGTACTCTCTTCCGGACCACATGAGAGTAAGGAATCACATATTTCTGGTTAATTACTTCACACATACTTCTGGTTTTAACATTTCTGCAGTGAATTAGACTACTAAACGTGTTACAGAAGCGGTGTCAAAGGCCCCGTATTACCCGGTTTGGTTTGTGCACTGTTGGTTTAGTAAGAGAGAGAAGAGAGGCAAACGTAATAGAAGTAAATTAGATGGGAAACATCCGATGTAATTTTTAAAAACAAAGTTTTGATTTGACCATTGTCCTCATCTCTTTTTAAAATGATTGTTTCAACAGAGAGTGTTTCTTTTTAAATTAATTTTTAAAGTCAGCATACAAAGTCACATGTCCCTTGGTGGCATTCCTACATGTATGCCGTTATACAGTTTCCTACTTGCCCCCTCCCCCATTGGCTGCATTTTACTGCCTCCCCCAATAATCCTCCCTTCCTCATTCATGTCTCAGTTCATTTTTTATAATCCATCTCTGCTCCAGTCTTCCCAGTCTTTAAATTCCATCGGTTTTGGACACAGGTGTTCTCTTCCCCTGAGGCTTTCCGTAGATTTCCTTGATGACTGTGATGATTATGTATCAAGGCCAATAACAAAACCACTAAATTACACTTGTGGAACACTCTTTGTCTCAAATATTGTGCTGGGAGCATTACCAGGGTTAGTTTTTGTACAGCCCCACAACATTCCTATACGTTATGATAAGCCCTTTCCACACATGAAGAAATTTAGATCTAAGATAATTAATTTGACAAACACCCAAGGGTTAGGAACCCTTAGCACTGGCATTTGAGTCCAATGATAGCCATGTAACATGTTAGGCCGTGTTAGACGTCAGATGCACTAGAACCATCTTTATCAGCTTCCCGTCATATTTACAACGAGATACAAGCCTACCCCAGGCTATGGGATCCATTCTCTCTGCCTCCTCTCCTCGAACTCAGTCTTCCAATGCTAGAACAGCTTCCTTGATGCTCTTACCATGGGAAATGTGCTGACCCCAGGGACTTGGCTTTGCTGCTGCTTCTGAGTCAGTTTATAATCATGTATTCTCTTGACTTCCTTCCTTTATTTAACTGTGGGCTCAAATGATGCACAGAAAGTCATGCCCTCAGCAGTCCTTCTAAGATGTGAAACACTTTCTCCTCTTCAGTTTCATTTTTATTTGTTAAGAATTACTATCTCCCCTTGTTATAAAATGATAGGTGTATTTTCTCCCCACAGCAGAAGCTTTAGAAGAGCAAAGCCTTCCTCCAATCTTCTCCCCGCTGGATATCTAGTGGCTATGCTGGCGTCGTACATGGGGGTTGTTAACATATATTTATGGAAGGAGGCACAAAAGGAGGAATAAAGAGGAGAGAGAAACACAGAGGAGAGAATTCTACCAAGCTCTCTTCGCCTGCAGTGCTGAGGATTCTCCTGCCTCCATCTTCCTGCTCTCTCCTTTGCTAGCTCTTTGTCAACAACTCACTTCTAAAACATAGGAATGTTTTCTATTTCTGAATTTTTATTGCCTGCTTTCCAAAAACTTTCCTTCTTTTTCCTTCTTTTCTCCTATGATTAAATAACAGCATTTAAACAGACGATCCCTGCTGTCGTGACAGTCATTACACCTTGGATGTGAAACACTTTGAAGTTGAAATTTTACCCTCCTCTCTGTGAGGCACAGTGAAAACCCCTGAGCCAAGAATCCATTGATCTTTTCTTTCCCTGCACTTGTGTAAGAATGTTTGAGAAGGAAATATACCACCAAGTTTTTTTGTTTTTTGTTTTTTTGTTTTGTTTTGTTTTGGCTTTGAAGCCATGGCAGAGACCGGCACACTATGGGGGCTGTGGTCAGCACTAGGCTGGAGGCTTTAAAGTCTGATCTCTTTTGACCCTCATGTAAACTTCATGGCAAAGACGAATTATTGCTTCACTTAGGGGCACACAATGATTCTCTCCCTCCCCTACTTAGATCCCAAAGTACTGAACAGCTCTTATTCTTGCATCTTGGCTGGAGATACAGTATCTGGCATAACAATGGAATGAGGTGGAAATTCAAGTAGGAGATACATAGTAAAGGCTGAACTCTGTCCCCACATCAAAGCATTGAAGAGAATTTTAACAAAACTACAATGATGATAACGAATGAATGAATGAATCAATCAATCAATGAATCAATGGAGTTAGATTTTCAAAATTCATTTTTTGTTTATGTCATTTCTATCCCACCCTTGTCCCACTCCAACTCCTATAGTTCCTAATCCTCTTAAATTCATAACCTCATCATTAATTATTATCACATGTGTATACATATATATATATATATATATATATATATATATATGCACACTAACAAATATATGAACACAGCCTGGTAAATTCATTTAGTGTTACCTATATGTGTATGTATGTATGGTTGACCATTTGGGATGGGATAACCTATCAAGGAGCTCGTACCTGACAGGTTCACTGAAAGTTGGTTTTCCCTTTCTTAGTAGCCCTTAATTGCCTGTAGCACTTCATCTAGGGGTGGGGCCTCAAGAGCTTTCCCCCATCCATGTTAGCACACCAGATGATGTTGTCATTGTGCAAATCTTGTTTAGAGTTCATGGGTGCAGCTCTCCATCATATATAGAATGCATTGTTTCATAACCACTTCCTGCTCCTCTGGCTGTTAGAAGTTTTCCTCCCCATCTTCCATGATGTTCCCTGAACCTTAGGTGCAGGAGTTGCATTGTGGATGGAAACCCCAGGGTCAATTGTTCTATGAATGTTGACTAGTTGTGGATTTCTCTGTTTGCTATAAAAAGGAACTTATTTGATAAGGAGAGAGGGGTTTATCTATAGCTGTGAGGCTAGGTATTTAAAGTACAATTGTGATTTATCATGGTTTGGGTGAGTGGCAGTAGTAGTTTCTCCTCCAGTTTCCATGGCCTTGCCTGCCACAGACAGTAGGCCAGGTTTACAGTACCAGGAATGAACTACCCCTATAGAGCGGCCTGTTGGTCTAATGTGATGGCTGTTAGTTGTCCCCCCCCAAGATATAAGTGCCTTTGTTGCACCCCTGGGTGTATCATACCATGCTGGCTCATCATTGTGATTGGTAGGCTTAGA
>CABHPP010125988.1:0-16657 GCA_902168425.1 Peromyscus attwateri | reverse complement strand
TGTGTGTGTGTGTGTGTTTGTATGTGTGTTTGTGTGTGTGTTTGCATGTACACATGAAGGCAGGTGCCCATACAGGTAAGAGGCACGAGACTCCCTGTACCTGGAGTTACAAATAAGTTGTGAGTACCCAATGTTGGTGCTGGAAACTGGACTCAGGTCCTTGGCAGGAGCAGTGTGCACTCTGAGTCTCACCTCCATCCCCCTTTATGATTATTTTCAGATGTTCATTTTTCTCTTTTAATGGATGCATAAAAATTGAACAGATTTATGGGGTGTCACAGACCTCCTGGGCCATATATACATTGTGTAATACTCAAATCAGTGTAAACCTATCCATCTCAAATGTCTATCATTACCATTCAGTAAAAGCATTCAAAGTTAAACACTTTTAGTAGTGGTAAAAACATGCAATGTTTGTTTGCCATCGGAACTGCTCTAAATGTGTAGTTCACTAGTGTTGGCTATATCCACACTGCCACGCAGACAAACTCCAGACTTACTCATCTTCCCTGAGTGGAACTCCATGTCCATTCATCTGCAATATCTCCTTCCCCCACACACTCCTTGGCAACCACTATTCTACCTGCTTCCTCAAAGACGTTCATTTCTCTAGACATCTCCTGCAAATAGAAACATACAACATCCGCCTTTTAATGACTGGCGTATGTTGCAGCATGCGTCAAGAGTTTTCTCTCTTTTAAGGCTCAACAGCATTTGATTGTTTGCTGATATTAGAATTTATTTGTTCCTTCATTAATTGCTCAATACCTAGCTTGTTTGAGTCTTTGGTGTGAAAATGCTGCTATTAGCTGGGTGGAGAGACAGAACTGTAATCTCAGCTCTCAGAAGATCAAGAATTTGATGACACATGTTCTACATAGTGATATCCCATCTCAGAACCCCAAAAGAATAACTGCAAGGATAATAATAATGATGATGTTTATGTCATAACAAGGGTATACAAATACCTCTTGGAAAACTCGGTTTCATTAAAGAAAAAAATACATCCAGAATTATAACAGCTCATAACAATGTAGTTCTTTTTAAAAGTTGTTTCTTTTTTCTTTTTTTGGAACTAGCATCTCTTTTCCATAGTGACTGCAACACGTGTATTTTTACCAAAAGTGCAAAAAACCTCCAGTCTATGTCTCCTTGCCAGTGTTTGTTGTCTTTTGTTCACTAGGGGACTTTTTTGGATGTGGCACAGCAGTCACCCCAGTGGACATGAAGTGACCTTTCAGTATGGCCTCAACTTATACTTATGCCATGAGTAGTAATTTTAAACATCACTTGTTTAAAATGCTTGTTGGTTCTTTGCATATCATATATTTTCTTTATTAAATATCTACCCAAATCCTTCGCTATTTTGTTGGGATATTTGACTTCATGTTGCCGAGCTGCAGAAATGCTTTAATGTTTACATTAACCACTCACCCCCTTATTAGACACATAATTTGCAAATATTTCCTCCCATTTCTGAGTGGCCTTTTTATGCTGATGATTGTATCTGTTGTTGTTATTTCGTGTTTGTTTCTTTTTGTGTTTCTTAAGACAGGTGTTTCTTGTTTGCAATCCTCCTGCCTCTGCCTCTGAATACTGGAAGGTACATGCCACTACATCAAGCTAATTATGTCTTTTCACATGTAGGAGTTTTTAGAGTTTGATATTCTTTTTTTCCATTTTTACCTCACTTTAATATTTTTTTCTGTATTGGTAAGCCTTCCCTGTTACTGTGTTTTCTTTCTTTTTTAACTGCAAATATTTTTTCCACACAATATACTCTGATTATGGTTTCCCTGCCTTGTTTCTCCCCCAGATCCTCACTCTCATTGTGATAAAATACCCTGACAAAGGTAACTTAAGAGAGAAGGGGTCTATTCTCACTGTTGGAGGGTCTGTCCATCATGGCTGGGAAGACATGGCAGCGGGAGCTTGGGGGAGCTGGTCACATCGCCTCCACAGTCAGGGGACAGAGAGGAATGAACACTATTGCTCAACTTACCCTTTTTATTCTATTTAGGACCCAGCCCATGGACTGGTGGATGCTTCCCACAGTTAAAGTGTGTCTTCCCGCCTCAATTCCTAATCTAGACAATCAATATTAAACTTTACAGCATCTAAGACCCTACTATCAAGTTCAATGTCATAGCCTTAGTTTTTCGTGATTAGCTCTTCAAGTACTTTGAGTTAATTTCTGCTATGATGTAAAAGCATCCAACTTCATTCTTTTATGTTAGGGTATCCAATTCACTCAATACTATTTTTTGAAAAGACTGTCTTCCCTATTGGGTATTTTGAGACCCTTGTTTTGAAAATCATTTGGTCACATATGTGCATCCTCAGAAGTTGTAAATACTTATGGTTAATATCAATATGATCATGTCAGGGTTGAAATCTCAGTAGTAACAGAAATGAATAGGCACGGTGTGTTGGTGGTGCCATTTTGTTCTCTTGAATAGCTTTAAAATTCTTGTTTGTTCACACAGAAATCAAGATGGAACTGGCCTGAAAACTTCCTCAATTTTAGCTTTCTAAACATCTCTTAGCTTTCATAATGCTGAAAGGTGCTTTGAAAACCTTGCATGTTATAATATCAACCTCCCAGACAAGATGTGCCATGATACAAAAGTGGCATAAAGGTTATAGGGGTAACTTATCACTTTCGGATTGGACTTTAAGCCTAGGGAATTCATGCTTTGTACTGTGAACCTGCTCAAAACCCCATGGCTTAGGAGCTCATAGGCCCTTTTATCTTCGGCATGTTGGACATGTTGTCAAACTGCATTCTAAATATTTGTTTATACACACAGATTAGTGCTGCCCTCAATCTTGGCTAGAGAAGTTCCTCTCCTTAGTGGCCAGTAGTTACTGGTATACTAACTAGCCTATATGCCTACTGAGTGCTTATCCCTAAATGGGACATCTCTGTCACCCATTCCCCCAACCAAGGCCCATGGAACATTTCAGAAAAGGGGGCAATAAGAATGTAAGAGCCTGAGTCTGGAGGCTGTGTGTTGTGAGCCTGGGGGCTGTGTGTTGTGAAGTACTGTCCTCTGGGCATAACATAACTCTGCGCTCATGAACTCAGGTAGCTGTGGCTCCTGCACAAGAGCTGTACAAGGTCAGTCACCACCCCAATAAATAGCAGTAATTGGACTCAGTCGGTTACCAAAAGGAAAAGGGGGACATGAAGGAGGAAAATGGGAGGTGTGACAGTGAATATAATCAAGATATATTGTTTATGAGATTGTCAAGGAATAAAAAGAAGATATTCTGTTAAATGTAAGTAAAAATGATAGAGCAAAATACAACCCTCACCTCACAGTTTCTAAACTCTTCAGTGTAGAAATAAAAAAGGAAAAATATTCAAGCAAGAAAGTAATTAAGACTAAATATTAAACAAACAAGCAATTAGATAACCAAGACCTAGAAGGAAACGAATGGAACCACCAGGAAGCAAGTATCTCTCACAGAGAAGAAACTGGGAAGAAAAAGGAAACTCACAGTGATTCTCTGGGATGGCATTTTATTTATATGCATTACTCGATGCCTTGTTTTTTCAAATTACATGTGATAACTCACTGGTGGGCTGTGTGTCACAACTAGAAAAGATTCTTCTCAAATTTTTTTTCCATTTTTATTGTGTGTATCTATGTCTCTCTCTGTCTCTGTCTCCATCTCTCTATCTCCATCTGTCTGTCTGTCTGTCTGTCTGTCTCTCCCCCCCCCCCCCCGTGTGTGTGTGTGTGTGTGTGTGTGTGTGTGTGTGTGTGTGTGCGCGTGTGTATTTACTTGTAGAGGTCAGAAGAAGGTGTCAGATCCCCTATAGCAGAGTTACAGGCATGTGTGAGCCACCTGATGTGGGTGCTGGGAGCTGAACCCCAGTCCTCTGCAAGAGCAGCGCATGCTCTCAACTGCTGAGCCATGGCTCTAGCCCCGTGTCTATTAATTCTTGTCTGATGCTGCAGCATGAGGGCCATCCTCTTCCTCATGTCTGTTACACTGACTATTAAAAAGTGTCACGTTTGCTTTTCTGTTTCACTTCCGGTCTGGTGACACCTGGCTGGACAAGTAGGATTGACATGGCAGAGATGCTGGATTCTGTCCTGTCTTCTAAAGAGCAGCTTTTGTTCTAGCCAACTGTGAGCTTCCAGTTGCCTCCCCAGTGAAGGACGGTGCCCGAGGCCTCTGCTGGGTTATTTAGATTCTAGCCTGGGCTTCCTGTCCTGTCTGTTTCCCCCAAGGTCTCCTTACACTTGGTTAGCTTAGATGTCTCCCGAAAATGTAACTATGTTTGTATACATGGGTTTTTGCTTTCATTTTGGAAGGCTCCAGGATTTCTCTCTAGGATTCTTTGCAAACCTAGAATTCTGTTCACCGAGACAGTAAGTGAGCAGCAATGCCCATTTCTGCTGCTCACACACAAGGAGATTGAGGAGAATCATACGCTTGCGTTAGAGTTGATTCCTCAAAGGTTAGGTTTTCCTACTTGGGGCCATTCTAAATATTCTGAATAGTTTGATATTTTCTTACTTGTTTATATTTTCTAATTGTTGTCTTGAAGACAAGTCTATTCTAGCCACTTCACCATTAACAGAAGCAGAGGCCTTGAGTCTGAGAAACACCTGATTCAATAAATCTTTTTCTGGCATAAGAATAGCCCATTTTAGTTCATCTTCATGCTACAATGAGTGAGAATTCTGGCAAATGTTTTCTTGGCTTACTCATCCTTTAGAGTGACATAGGCAGATAATGTTTACTCTGTACTCTTCCATTATTATCCCTCCATATCATGCTCACTTTATGTTTTGGATCTTCACCATGACACTTCAAGCTCAATGTTCTATTTTGTGCATGTGTAGGGGCAGAGTGGGAGGGGAGTGGTTGCGTCTAACACACATAAGCTCATCCAAGAATTGAATCACCTTTTCTGTTTTAGGGATGATCTGCATTGTTGAAAAGCTTAAGCCTCCTATGATTTTTATTCCCCAAACCTGTGAGCATTTTAAACAGTTTCTAAGACGAGGTGGGAAAAATAAAAGATACTTCTTTTAAAAAGCAACTGTTTTTAAAAAAAAAAACCCATGATATAATAAGAATTAAAAAGTAAGTCTCTATGATACAGCATCTCCAATGCTCACCTTGCAGCATTACTCTCGGGTCCTGTTCAGAGAACTGGAGGTAGTTTTAAAGCTATTTTAAGAATGTATTGTATGTCCAAGATGTAACAGAGTCAGTAATTGGCAAATAGACATTAGGGATACCAGCTGAAAGAGTTCATCCATAGGTGTCCCCCAAAAGCAACACTGCGTTTCTTAAAGTGGTATCAGATCTCAAATCAGATATTTAAGAGTTACACGAAAGGAGTAAAGTAACTCCATTGACCCTTGGTTTTCATGTGCCAGAAGACGGGAGTTCCACGGGGGGGAAAAATGTGAGGAGTAACCCTGCCACTTTGCCATTGTACCCCGTTACTTAATACCCATGTTGAATTGAAGGGTTTAAAAATATTTCATGCCAGAATCAGTCAGGGTTCTGGAAGAATGGGATCAATAGAATAAATACACGAAGGGGGATTTGTTATATTGGCTTAAGCAATACGGTTTGGGTGGTCCAACAATCGCTGCCTTCACACTGGAATGGCTGAGAACCACTCATAAGGCTGAGTGCCTCAGCCGTCTTAGTCTGGCACTAAGGGCCTAAATGATTCCTGGACAGCTTCTTGTCTTCAATCCACATCTGAAGACTGAAGAACCCGAGTTCTCATGTAAAGCGGGGGTGACATCAGGAGTGACGGCGGTGGAGTAAATGAGCTTGTCATCATGACTTGAAGGCAATGGGAAGAAGTAGAAAGACAAGGGTCGGGACCACACCAAAGCTTCCCCCCATACTTCCTGTCACCTCTGTGCCACTGGAAGACAGAAGACGCAGTCTGTGTTTAGCCTGGGTCTCCCCATGTCAGATGACCTGATCAAGAACATCTTACACAGTTGTGCTCAGCTGCTTGTCTTTTACTTGATTCAATCAAGTTGACAACCAGGATTCACTCCCACAGTGACTAAATACAACCTAAGTAGAAGATGTTCATAGAATGCCAGTGATTACCCTGGGGTGGGGGGTGACCATGAGAATTATGGGTCCCAATGATTCTTATGGTCACCCCCAGGAATTTGAGTCAGTTGACCTAAAGGAGAGTCTGGGAGTTTTTAAAAGACCCTGTAGATGGTTCTGCAAACCCCTGCTAGGCACCCCTAGGAAAGGATCACCCACAAGAAACCATAACAAACAGCTGCTCCAAACAAGGCCATCATCAAGGAGACAATAATGTGTCTTGTTTCACTGAAACCAAACTTGGAAAATTTCAGGACATAAAAGATAGATGCAATCAGTTTAATGCTATCTTTGGGCAAAATCAGGCAACTCTAAGAGCGTAGTTTTGCAGGTTATTCTTGGTGTCGTTTTCTAAAGAGTTACATAAGGCACATTAAAAATTCCTCTGGTGACAGATAAAGGACCCAATACTCCAGTGTGTATCTGATCATCTTCAGACCCAGGAACCAGAAAGTGAATCCGAGCCACACGCAAGAATTTAGCATGCACAGAACTGTCTCTGGCCTCTGGAGGCCAATCCAGTTTCTGCTGGAAATCATGTTACCATTGTCACGGCCCTGCTTATTAAGAGAGCTCTTACCATGATTGTGGCTGCTAAAATCAGCTCCTCAAGAGCTGGCTCATGGGCAGAGAACAGTAGAGGCAGAAAAGAACCCATGCAAAATGAACAATATGAAGACAAATACCAACTCTTGTCCTATTTCCCATATACCTATTACCTCTATAGTCGGTTCTGCGCCGGTGTGTGTGTGTGTGTGTGTGTGTGTGTGTGTGTGTGTGTGTGTGTGTGAGAGAGAGAGAGAGAGAGAGAGAGAGAGAGAGAGAGAGAGAGATATCTTCCTCTTCCCCCCTCTTTTTCTTCAACATACTAAAAGAGGCTTCTACATGTCAGAGTGGGCAAACACTCTACCACTGACTGGTGTTCCCAGCTCCTAGATTTGTACTTCTCACAGAATGAATGTTTTTATATAAGAATTCTGTGTGGGGTGGTGCCTAAGGACTGGTTGTCTGAGGATAATCAAACACAGATCTGCAGGAGGAAGGCAATGGTCCTGGAGAGATAGCCATGCCTCTGCTCGGAAAATCTTAAATTCCTATTGTTGTCGTAGATTGCCATAACAAATTCATCAACAGAAATGACTCTGTCTGAAATGACTTTCCCCAGTGGCATCAAAGGCATGTACGTCTGCTCCGTTTATTCAATCTTTAGAAATCAGTGAGTGAGCTTTCAGTGTTGAGCAATGGAGGAGGAGGTTCTGAAGCTAAGATTATTGAACGTATTGGAAACCCAAGTCATTCCCAGAAACCTTAAAGCGTGGAACAAGATAGTATGAACTTATTTCATAATTTGGGGGGAATTCCACCCTCTAAAATTTTCTCAGCCTACAACTCTTCCTCAACCATCTCAGCAGATGTGTGTCAGGTGAATTCCTTCTCCCGAAGACCTCATGTGCCAAAAGGTTTACGAAGCGGGCAGATTCTAATTGCACAACAGTTATTTCCCTGTATTACATAGACAATCCTGAGGCAGACAATGGATGTGACCAAGTATGACCTGGGACACAATGCAATCAAGTGGCATCACCCTGTGATATTTGTACTTTTAATTTTAAATCAATACCTGTCACATACAGGGTGAAAAAAGAACAGTTTTCCTATGGTGGGACACCTCGCACAGCCTTGAGGCAGGGAGAGGGCCTTGGACCTGCCTCTACTGAATGTACCAGGCTCTGCTGACTCCCCATGGGAGGCCCTATCTTCTTGTAGGAGGGAATGGGGTGGGGGTTTGGCGGGAAGGCTGGAGGGGTGGGAGGAGGGAAGAGGGGGATCTGTAATTGGCATGTAAAATGAATAAAAATTTTCTTAATAAAAAAAGAATTGTAAGAAGGCAATCCACACACACACACACACACACACACACACACACACACACACACACAGGACCAGCCAGTTTTCTATGGTAGATGTTGATCAGTGAAACAGGAATACCCATTGTTGTTTTCAGGTTGACTATCACTATATTTGCGTTTGAATAGTTCCCAAAGGCCTGCAAGTTTAAGAGGTAGTGCGTAGGGTGGTGCTCTTGGGAAGTCACCTTGGGACAGTTAAGAGATGAGGCCTGAGAGCTGGTTTGGTACACTATGGCACTGAGAAGACTGAGGCCAGAAGATCAGGGTTTTGAGGTTCTTGGTGACCTAGTAAGACTTCCTTTCAAAGGTAAACATCAGGAAGTGGGCTCTGGCTCAGAGTCATCAGGAGTGTTCCTGAAAAGGGGCTGGGTCTGTTCTTACTTCCTAGATGTGTGGTGAGGGGTTTGGATCTACCAAGATCTGCTTTTGGCCGGGAACCACAACCCACTGAACAGGATTATCTGGATCTTGTTAAACTTTACTGCCCTGTATCTGTTCAAGTTGCCATGGCACATTCCTGAGATTCTTTCTGGAACTGAGTACAGCAGGTGGTCTGAGATGGTGGCCCTTTCTCTAAGATGGAGCCTGTAAAGTCAAGTCTAGGTGACCCTTTCCCTAAGTTGGAGCCTGTAAAGTCAAGTCTAGACCTTCACAGTTAATAGGCTTCAAGGGTAGGATGCAGTCATTGTTTCAGGGCAAGACAACTATCCTTTTCAGCTGAGCCTGAGCTAAGTGGGGGGCCAAGAGCTCCTTGAAGCGGGACATTTTATAAACAGAATAAAACTGACAACACATTCTCATTCTTAAAGAGCTCCTAGATCAGAGTTGGACATTTTTAATAGGAAAAGAGACTGGAATGAGGTAGGACTGGTGGTTCTGTGCATGTTCAAGAGCTATCAAAGAACAACATGAGCCTCAGTCTTTGTGCGTGGCAATGCCTTGTGGGTAGTCTCCACCCCCTCACAGCTTAGGAGCCCTCAGGTGTTCAGATTCTAAGCCAGTCTTAGCCAAATCAGACAAGATCAGTGCTCAGGGGAGGGCTCTGAGTGACTGAGTCCAGGAGAGGAGGGGTCAGTCTTGAATTTATTTTGAGGTCAACAGCCCAATCTGTTGTGTGCACACTGGGCTGTGGCATTTTTCTAAGCCTCTTTGGGTTGTCCCTGAAGCTCAGATAACTCAATAGTTACTGTCTTGCCTCAGCCTCTGGAATTAGAATCGCAGCTTTGATGTTCAACTCTCCTCGCTGCTCTGTGACTTTGGTTGCGGAAACCTCTTCAGCCCTGAGTTCCTCTACCTGTGGTGTAGGAGGCAGCAGCCCCTGCCTCTTTGTGTGCAAGGTTATTTTCTTTGTGTGTCTCTCTTTCCCTGTCTGAAAAGTAGTGCTCAAAACAGCGCCGACATCACAGGTTTTGGAAAAGTTCAGTAAGTCAAATTCTGTAAGTCAAATTCTGTAGGAAACTTCAACACACAGGATACATGCTAAGTGTGTTACAAGTGATCACTGTTATCAGTGAGGTGAGGATTAAATGAAGTAGATAATGTAAAGTAGAGAGTGAACACTTAAGAACTTTAGTCTCCAGGAGCTTCTTGCTCTGGGTAGTCACTGGGCTCGTTTTGAGAGTCTGGACCTTTCTGGAATTCAAGCCTAACTCAGGAAGTTAGGACAGGCATCCCCTGTTACTACTTTTCTCCTAGATGTTTCAGCCTGCCCCACTCACAAGCTGGAGACCTAGGGCCACAATGCTTCTGCCCCTGCTGACCTTTCAGGGTGTCTGCTCTGGAGAATGTCTTGGCCAGTGTTCTATTGCTGTGAAAAGACAGCTTGACCAAGGCAACTTATAAAAGAAAACATTTCACTGGGGCCTTGCTTACAGTTTCAGAGGCTTAGTCTATTATCATCATGGCAGGGAACATGGAAGCATGCAGGCAGACATGGAGAAGGAACAAGAGCTGACAGCTTACATCTTATCCACAAGCTGGAGGAGCACGCACACACACACACACACACACACACACACACACACACAGAGAGAGAGAGAGAGAGAGAGAGAGAGAGAGAGAGAGAGAGAGAGAGAAAGGCTGGACCTGATACTGAGCTTTTGGAACTCACCAACTCATCCCCAGTAACACACGTACTTCAACAAGGCCACACCTCCAATTCTTCCACCAGGGGTCAAGCATTTAAATAAACGAACCTGTGGGGAATCATTTTCATGAAAACCACCACACAGACTGACTGGTACCCCATCCATAATTTATCCTACCGCTGTGTTGTGTATTGCTACTTGTCTGTGTCCCCTGAAGTTTTCTATCCGTGTCTAATTTTGCAATGTGAACTGTTACTCATTTCCCTGGCGAGGGAACACATGGACAGATTCCTCTCCCTTGAGGCATAGGAAAAGCCAGTCATACCTCTATCTACACCAGGCTTGAGTCCATTCTAGTGTGCCTTGTAGAGGATAGATGGAAATGGGGCTATTCAGCCCCACAGGAGAATAAGATAAATGGGGGCATTTTCAAAATTGTAGTAAATACACCTACTGTAAAACTAATCATCTTAACCAAACGCACATTCTGTTGTGCTACATATATTCACTTTGTTGCACAACTGTTACCATCCCCAAATAGAAAATCTTTTTTTTAAAAAACATAATATAACATTGAAATTTTGCTCATTAAATAATTCATCACTCTTGCCTCCCCATGACAACCCATGGCAGACAGCCTTCTACTCTATGTCTCTGAATTTGTAGAAACACACACAATTGGCTCTTTTGTGATTGGCTTATCTCACTCCCTATACTGTGTTCAAATCATGCCCACATTAAAACACACCAGAATGGCCTTCCTTTTGCAAGGTCCTAAAGTATTCTTTCTTTGCTCCCCGCCCCCACTCTGTGGTGTGTGTGTGTGTGTGTGTGTGTGTGTGCCACAATTTATTTATTTCTATATCCATAGCATGAAATTGCTGGATTAGATGGTTATTATTATTATTATTATTATTATTATTATTATTATTATTTTGGGATTCAACACATCGTTGTTGTTGTTGTTTTGCCTTATTGCTGCTCTTGTTATTGGGTTTGAGATAGATAGGGTCTTATTATATAGAGCAAGCAGGATGGCCCCCAACTTATGATCCTCCTACCTCTGCCTCTGGAACCCTGTGATTGCAAGCATGTCTCACCACACCCAGCCCTCACCATGCTGTTTTTGAGGGAGGACTTTTACACATCTAAAGATTATTTTTGCATCACGTTAGTTTTGTTCATGTTTCATGTTGCTATGAGTTATATAAATAGGTACTGCATTACTCATGAGCTATATTTTACCTTCGTGTCAATACTGGAGGTTGACCCGTTAATCATTTCTTGAAGGAAGGACTCTGAACATAAAAAACCCTAAATATGCCGAAGAAAATGTTAATATGCTGCAGCCAGAAAAGAGCCACCAAGACATCTGGAAACCATTAGCATCAATCAAGAAATCAGAAATCGTTGCCTTATAAATATTGCTACACGTATTTCTCTTTAGTTAAAAACAAGCCATCTAGAGAAGAGCAAGAAGGTAGCAGTTCTGTTTGGTTGTGTTTTTTGCTGAGTAAAGAGGAGTTAGCATTGACCCCAAGGAGTGCAGATGTTGGCTTTCACTTCTAAAACACCAGGCTGGAAAATCCTGTGTAGCGCTCTCAAACTGTGCTGTTCCAAGCAAGTGTTGTTTCTCAGGCTTATTTCGTAGAAGTCTTTCTACCTCCATCCCATAATGATGCATATCTCGCTGGAACCTCAGGAGCCAGAGTCAGCGTTGAGTCTCACGTTAAGCAACGGGAAGAAGAAAGAGGAAGTCCTCGGAGAGGAACTGTCTGTAAATTCTTGAGAAAAATATCAAATGTCGTTCAAGGATGGAGTCTATCGACAGCAACAACTACAAAATCTAATCATGTAAAAAGAGGACAGAAAATTTGGAGCTAGGTCCAGCAGCTAATGCTTGCAATGCTCACACATAGGGGGCTAAAGCCAGAGAATCATAGCTTGGGGTTTGAGGGTAGCCTGGGCTATATATGGAGGGAGATCTTGTGTGTGGGGGACTGGTAGACTGGTTTTGTGGCTATTAGAAGTTCCTTTCAGGTTTATGCCAACTTTTGTTAATTTTTTTTTTTTTAGTGTTTTATTCAGCCAAAGGAGGAAGTGGAACCTTATGTTTTCTAGTTTATGTTGAAAAAAAAAAATTAAACCATGCCCCCCTACCCATTTTCAAGATTGAAACAAGATTTTCCAAATGGTTTTGTAGCCTTTGACCTTAGACAGGTCCTGGAGAATTGATATTTTTTCAATAGTAGAAAAATGACCAAGTGGGATGTTTTGGTTAACATCATTTGTAACATAAAAAACCAGTAGCTTTATTTTTTCTTTCCTACTCAAGGAGAAGGCAGAGGAGACATGTGAGTTGCAGTATGGGTGTAGATTCCATTTAAAGTGGGCAGCCGATCTAAAAAAGCAAAATTTACAGCCTGCTGAGGAGTCTGAAATCCAGTTTCTTTCCCAAAGAGCATGCGCAGACTATGCACAGAGTCATGAAGAACAGCTATACAGGGTCTTATTATCTGGCATTTTTAGTTTAGAAACAAACTGAATATTTAACATGCCGTGAATAAGGTTATTGGCAAAAAGTGGTTTGAAAACAGCTTATGTCATCACACAGTGATTGTATTTTGCTAAAATACCTGAAAGGGTGGTTGTTTCTATTTTATTTGCAAAGTGATAGTTCCCCTTAGGCATCACCTAGGAAAAGTTAACAGTGTTTTAATTGTGGCTATTAAGTGGGATTGAAACCTGGAGACTAAAGAGATATGATATTATCCTTGTTTCTCTAGCTTATTATATATTAAAAATTGTAAATTTAATCCTTACGTTCCTTTTAGTTCTTCAGTGCTTCCTGTAGGAAGCATGATTTTTGTTTTTTAAGTGAGAATGTGTGCAGAATAGTCCATTTAAAATTGTGGAGCAGATAAGAGGGAGACATAAATATCCACTTTGATATTGTCTGTTAACCACTGTTCTTTTGAACATAGGTTATCGGCCCGGTCCTAGTTTATTGGTCTTTTAAGCTGCTTGTTGACCTAATTAAACTTCAAAAATTAACTCATTGTGAGCTTGCTCTGTACTAAACACCGGGCTGGATGCTAACTCATTCAAAGAACAAAGGATGTGACACCGTGTCCACCTCGAGGGAGTTTAGTGTCCACAGTCAATAAGCAATGGCTGTAGTACATAATTCATGCCCATTGCCAGGTGCATTGATGGAGAGAGAATGCAGCATGGGTTGAAAGTTGCAAACAGTGGCCTCAGGTGTGGAGAATAGATTGGAGAAGGTGGATAGAAGAAAGACTAGCAAAAGAAGGTTCACAGCATTGTTCGGGAAATGGACCCGTCTCCATTTGCGTTTTAAGAATTAAGGTACTGGACTAAGTTGTAGCTCTTGAATGAAGTGGGGGGTGTGTGTGTGTGGTGAGAGTGGGTATTCTGTAACATGATGTCTTCCTTGGCTGCCTACAGCTTCCTGCTCTACCCACTATCTAACAAAACATCTCGTACTCCCCTTAAAAGTTACCAGTGTCGGGTCAGGAAACTAACCACGTCATCATTGCTCTAGACGTTACATGGTTGACAGTCTGGAATCCATTCTCATGTCCAAACGCAACGCTCGTTGGCAAACACCTGAAGTGAACATCTTGGACTCTCACAGACTCTGACTTTCCCCCCTATGTCTGACGAAGAGAGTTTTGTTGTTGCTGTTTTTAGATAGAGGCAAAATATACTTAAAACGCAATGTATTTTATTCAATTCTGAGTGTATAAATTGAGTAAGGTTAAATACAATGTCTTTGCTGTGAACCCATCTCAGGTGTTCTTTTCATCTTTGCCCTGGTTAAGCACAGACTCTCCCCATTTCTTCCTCTCCCTGCCCATCGTGTGTTTGCCTGTGTGTTTGTGTGTGAGTAGATGTATAAGCGCTGGTGCATACTCACATGTGTGAGCCGGAAGTCAGTTTCAGGTGCCATTCCTCAGCTGTTCACCTCGTTTCCTTTTTGTGTGAGACAGGGTCTCACTGGCCAGGGGCTCAACAGTTTTGGCTACTCTGGCTGGTGAGCGAGCCCCAGAGATCTACCTTTTTCTATTTCTCCACTGCTGGGATGTGAGAGTCACACCACCTTGCGTGGGTGATTTTTATGGAGGTTCTGTGGATTCAACTTAGTCCTCCAGCTTGCATGGCACACATTTTACCAACCTAATTATCTTCTCACCCCATTCTTGTAGTAGAATATTTTAAGGTGTGTTACTTTTGTTTATGTTGCGTTTGTTTAACTCTGTGAAGCTGTGTTACTGTGCCTGTGTAAAACACCTGTTGGTCTAATAAAGAACTGGAAGATAGGAGAAAGGATAGGCAGGACTGGCAGATTGAGAATATAAATAGAAGGAGAAATCTGGGAAAAGAGCTCTAAGATCTAGGAGCCGGAGAAGGAGGAGGACTCCAGGGGCCAGCCACCCAAGCTACACAGCAAGCCATGGAGTAAGAGTAAGATTTACAGATGTTAGAGAACAGAAAAAGCCCAGAGGCAAAAGGTAAACTGGATAATTCAAGTTAAGGAAAACTGGCTAGAAACTAAGCCAAGCTAAGGCCAGGCATTCATAAGTAATAATAGGCTTCCGTGTGTGATTTCTTTGGGAGCTGGGTGGCGGGAACCCAAAAAAGAGTAAAAAACAAACAACAGCCGGGTTGTGGTGGTGCACACTTTTAACCCCAGTACTTGGGAGGCAGAGCCAGGTGGATGTCTGTGAGTTCCAGGCCAGCCTGGTCCACAGAGCAACCAGGACAGGCACCAAAACTACAGAGAAACCCTGTCTCGAAAAACCAAAAAAAAAAAAAAAAAAAAAACCACCAACAACAATAACTAAAACAACCCCCTCTTTCTAGAATTAAGAATCTATTTCTTCACGGCAGCTGTGGTTGCCTCATGAGGCCCCACCCCAACAGAGGAGCTTTTTGGCAAAGGATGGCTGCCGCAGGAAGAGTCAGTTGGGCTCTTTTGCCTTTTTTCCCCCAGTGACGTCATCCGTAGTATGTTGCCCATGCTCCGTCGAATGGCCCTACTACACTCATGTGTATATGCACAGCACTCAGCAGACCCAGTAAGTAGATTGTGGAAGAGTAAGAAGAAGACATTGTCGGGAGGAGGAAGTTGTGTGTGAGGGCAGTCTGGGAGGAGTTGGAGGCATGGGGACATGGAGATGAGTATGATGCAAATAAACCGCATCCATGTTTGTAATTACTAAAAAAAATAAAACAGAGAGGCACATGGCTATTCTTGGTACTGCACACACATGGAGTATATGACGTATATTATCTGTCTGCTTGTGTGTGGTTTACTTCACTTAGTATAATGTCCTCAAATTTCATCCATGCTGTAGCATGTGTCCTGCACTTTTACAACCAAATACTATTCTGCCATGTGTATATTGTATGTTTGCTTAGCCATGTATGAACATTTGGACTATTACAAGTATCATTGTTATGAATATGGGTGTGCTGTGGTTTTGGTTTCAAACAATCAAATACTTGAATTATTTTCTTTTTTCATGAAAAAACATTTTTAGCTATGTGGGAGTGGGGGTGGGGGTGGGGGTGGGGGGTGGAGTATGTTCACATGAGTGCAGGTACTCATGGAGGCCAGAGGAGGGCATCATTGTTCCTGGAGCTGCAGTTATAGGTGAGTGAGACATCCAATGTGAGTGCTGGGAACTGAACTCAGGGTCCCTGAATGAGTAACAAGTGTTCTCAATCACTGAGCCACCTCTCCAGCCCGTGCTTGAATTACTTTCACATGTAGAGTAAATCAGCAGGATAGACATAGTTGTGGGAATGGATTCAGGAAGCTGTGAGAAAGCTTTAGTGGACCCCAAGGAGGGAACACTCCCTTGCCTGTAGGAGCAGAGAATTGAGCTCAATTTCCAGTATCCACAGATCACCTTAACATCCCTTGAGATGTAATGGTGCAATCTAAGAGTTAGATTCGCATGGATGTCACATGACGCAGGCTCTATTAATTGAACCTGCCTTTAGTCTTCAAATGAACTCACGCACATGTGGATTTTTTTTCTCCATTCCCTAAGAGAAGGAGAAATGAAGGTCAGCTGCTTCACAGAGGAACTTACAAGTGAGAAAATAGGAGCCTTTTTCCTATGCGTGAACCTAGGAAAAGAATGGTAAGTGCTCTCCTTAGCTTCCTCTTGCAAAGTGGCATGGGCTTAAGAGGGTCTATCTAATAGCAAAGCAATTTTCATTGGAACATAAGTGGAGTCTTTTGTCTCTGTCAAATGCAATTTAGAGAAATGGCTTCAGAAGACCCAAATTTAGAGTGTGTTACAATCCCAGCTGTGGACCCCTTGGAGATCTTCATAACCTAAGATTTCTGCTAGATAATGCCTTACCATTTGAATGGCTATGAAGTCTAAACCTTACTGTCTGCTCACCAAGAATATCGGATCCCTGTTCTTTTTTGCATGTTCCAAATGAACTGGAGACAGAGTCATCATTCTCTGCGTCCCCAGACACTCTATATCTCCCCAGGTTGTTTAC